>JAXIVJ010012060.1:15000-41491 GCA_036785665.1 Chirona hameri | reverse complement strand
GTCGACCCGGAGAACATTGTCATGCTGGTAATTGCATGGAAGATGGACGCCAAAGATATGGGCTATTTTACCACCCAGGAATGGGTGCGAGGCCTATCGCAGCTGCAGTGAGTGAAAGTCGAAACGCCAAGAACATGGGCTATGTTTTCGCCTAAACGCTATGCGCGGGCCCGGTCTTAGCTTAGTGGGTGTTGTGAGAACTACAAAGGCATTGGTGCTCAGCCCTATCTGGTTGATATATTCAGTCTTTTCTCCTGCAATATTGTGCACGATGGCCACGAGATGGGTAATGTATATGATAGATGATAGCTTATATGTGTACCGATCTTCTTACCTCAGAAATGTACCCAAACAAATATTGTTACCTTTTGATGACCTTTTTAGCTGTATAACACCCACATACTTCCCTCCATTCGCCCAGCTGGTGGTGGTTGGACAATGATACCACATACTTCCCTTCATTGGCCCAGCTGGTGGTGGTTGGACAATGATATGGACATTTCCACTGCCAGGCAAACAAAGGCGCGCTATTGAACTGAGCGAAATAGCCCCTCCGCCCCGACCTTTTGTAATCAGTACTGTTTGTATTTCCGGCGTCACCAGTTTCGTGTCACCCACACACAGGAAAATGGCTTTTTGCAGTTATAGCACTGCATTTGGTGGCACACTATATTCAGAACTGTTCAGTACGGATGAGGCAAGATATCCGATTTTACATAGGGGACCTGGACATGGCTCGATCTAGTCTTGTGTCGCACCATTCTAAAAAGAATGAATGGGGCCACCATTGACCAGCGTGACGATGGCTCACCCAACCTGGGATGGGAGCAGCAGGGGTGCAAAGTGCACGTGCTTTCATGGTGCGATATAAGCCATGTTGAAAGAAAACTGGCCGCTTCTGGCCGCCAGATGTAGATGGCGAAAGTTTACCTTATATTTATGTGGGGGTACATCCCTTTCATTCGGCATATGTAACAACAACCCACATGACCTCACTCATGCACGTGCCATGCACGTGCAAACTGCAGTATTGACATTTTATCTATAATGACCTATTTTCCATCCTGTGGCCACACAAAGGGCTCAAACACAAAACAAACAAGTGTCTGTGACACGTAGCTATGTTACCTATATGCATGCAAAGTTTAGCCCGCACAGGTTGAAAGGTGCGTGCAGTGGGACGGCTAATGCTTGTTGTGGTCAATATCCTCCACTTTCCTAAAATCCTTACCTGTGAGGGAGTATCTGGACAACGCCAAGCACCACGTCCACGCACTTCTGTGCCAAAAGTGCGTGGACGTGGTGCTTGGCGTTGTCGAGATACTCCCTCACAAGTAAGGATTTTAAGAAAGTGGAGGATATTGACCACAACAAGCACTAGCCGTCCCACTGTACGCACCTTTCAACATGTGCGGGCTAAACTTTGCATGCATATAGGTAACATAGTTACGTGTCACAGACACTTGTTTGTTTTGTGTTTGAGCCCTTTGCGTGGCCACAGGATGGAAAATAGGTATTTGTAGCTAAAATATGTCAATACTGCAGTTTGCACGTGCATGGCACGTGCATGAGTGAGGTCATGTGGGTTCTTGTTACATATGCCGAATGAAAGGGATGTATCCCACATAAATGTAAGGTGAAACTTTCGCCATCTACATCTGGCTGCCAGAAGCGGCCAGTTTTCTTTCAACATGGCTTGTATCGCACCGTGAAAGCACGTGCACTTTGCACCCCTGCTGCTCCCATCCCAGGTTGGGTGAGCCATCGTCACGCTGGTCAATGGTGGCCCCATTCATTCTTTTTAGAATGGTGCGACACAAGACTAGATCGAGCCATGTCTAGGTCCGACCCTAACTTGCCTGGCCTATGTTACTGTATATGCGAAGACGAATGACTGTGTTTACATGCCCCACAAATACCGCCCTAGCGGCCTAGCGCTGCCCTTGCGAGTGTCGTTCGCTTCCATCTCTCAGGACCCGCGCCCTCGGCACAGGCGGCAACTTCCATTAATTCAATTGTGGATAAGTTTGCGAAGTTAGCGGCCCTGAAAGGTGCGGCCGATCTGGCGTATCATTTGTGACAGATGCCAGCCCTCGGCGGCGGTTTACCGAGACGGCGTCCTATGCGGTCCGCCACCCGTCTGCCGCCTGTCTGCCACCTGTCCTGCCGCGAGCCGCTGCGAAATGCCAGCCTACGCCCGTCATCGGCTGGCTGACGGTCTGTCTGCCCGCAGAGCCGACTGCGTTGAGACGCTGCGTTGGCGGACAGAGTACATTATGTCACTACTCGACCACCCAGACACGTTCAAGGCCATCTACAGATTCGGCTTCGATCGCTCGGGGTAAGACTCGCCCCGATATGAGTGGACGTAGACTGCATCTGTGGCGTTTGTCGTGTTTTTTTTTTTTTTATAGAATAGCGTGGTGTACTTTGTTATTGGGATGTGGTGAATCCATTGGCCGAAGTTCAGAAGTGTACAGCTGTACTCTGATTGACAAGGTTGACTCCGGCGAGGGCACTGATTTATGTCTGAAGTTTCTTTTAGCGTTTGAAGAGCCCCTGAAAAGCCAGCAAATGGTTTAAGACAGCCAAATTTGGCAGCACCGCCTGTCCGTTTGATTTTCAAACCGGCGTGAAACCTTTTGCTTAAAGTCATTGCCTGACGACATAGGCCCTGCCCACAGCTGCGGGAGTTAATCAAAGCTAATACGCTTTTTCTGAATAAGTGATTGGTCATGTTTTGATGATGAGCACAGGGGAGTTGTGATGCATATAGTAATGAAATATATATAAAATGAAATACAATACAAATATTAAATATAATTAATGTGATGCATTATAGTAATGAAACCGGACAAACGGCGGTGGTTTTCCAGCTGAAGTCCCACTCCAGCACACCGCTCATCGTTGGGTGTTGTCTGACGTATTGTAGCAAATTTAAAGAGCATCATCAGCAGTGTTGCTCCGAGAAACATGTTGTACCTACTAATCGGTACTGAGAAATACTGATCGATAAAGTTGATGGAAACTTTGTTTGCCAACGTTGATCAAAGTTTGTTAAGTAGTTAATGGGTTTAATCAAAAGAGCAGGAATATATTCTGCTGTAAACATCAGATATCTTATTTTCTAGCGACGCAAAGTGATGAAGCGCGTCATTCTAAATACAACGACCAGGAGGTTCTGTAGCGAATATTTCCATGGGAAACGGCGAGAGTGTATGGAAGCGCGTCATTCTAAATACAACGAACAGGAGGTTCTGTAGCGAATATTGCCATGGGAAACGGCGAGAGTGTATGGAAGCGCGTCATTCTAAATACAACGAACAGCAGGTTCTGTAGCGAATATTTCCATTGGAAACGGCGAGAGTGTATGATGTACAAATTGGTGTTTTTGCCGAAGTTCTGTCGTCCTTGTTCGTTAACCTTTTCTCGATTCCACGCTTGAGTAATCTTTCTTTCATCTCAGCCTTCCGAGTGCTGGTTATATCCCGCCTCTATCAGTGACTCCATTCCTGGGCAAACTAAGATCCACAACGGGTAACAACCACCACCAAGATACACCGAACTCGCTGGTGTCACACCTCCCTTCTGACGACTCCCCCCCCCCCCCCCCCCCCAGGAGAAGACGCAGCGCAATATGGACATGGAGACCGGTCTGGCCATGCTGCGCCTGCTGCTCGAGGGCCGCTGGTGTCCACACCCTCCCTTCTGACGACTCCCCCCCCCCCCCCCCCCCCCAGGAGAAGACGCAGCGCAATATGGACATGGAGACCGGTCTGGCCCATGCTGCGCCTGCTGCTCGAGGGCCGCTGGTGTCACACCTCCCTTCTGACGACTCCCCCCCCCCCCCCCCCCCCCCAGGAGAAGACGCAGCGCAATATGGACATGGAGACCGGTCTGGCCATGCTGCGCCTGCTGCTCGAGGGCCGCTGGTGTCACACCTCCCTTCTGACGACTCCCCCCCCCCCCCCCCCCCCAGGAGAAGACGCAGCGCAATATGGACATGGAGACTGGTCTGGCCATGCTGCGCCTGCTGCTCGAGGGCCGCTGGTGTCACACCTCCCTTCTGACGACTCCCCCCCAGGAGAAGACGCAGCGCAATATGGACATGGAGACCGGTCTGGCCATGCTGCGCCTGCTGCTCGAGGGCCGCTGGTGGTCACACCTCCCTTCTGACGACTCCCCCCCAGGAGAAGACGCAGCGCAATATGGACATGGAGACTGGTCTGGCCATGCTGCGCCTGCTGCTCGAGGGCCGCTGGTGTCACACCTCCCTTCTGACGACTCCCCCCCCAGGAGAAGACGCAGCGCAATATGGACATGGAGACTGGTCTGGCCATGCTGCGCCTGCTGCTCGAGGGCCGCTGGTGTCACACCTCCCTTCTGACGACTCCCCCCCCCCCCCCCCCCCCCCCCCAGGAGAAGACGCAGCGCAATATGGACATGGAGACCGGTCTGGCCATGCTGCGCCTGCTGCTCGAGGGCCGCTGGTGTCACACCTCCCTTCTGACGACTCCCCCCCCCCCCCCCCCCCCCCAGGAGAAGACGCAGCGCAATATGGACATGGAGACCGGTCTGGCCATGCTGCGCCTGCTGCTCGAGGGCCGCTGGTGTCACACCTCCCTTCTGACGACTCCCCCCCAGGAGAAGACGCAGCGCAATATGGGACATGGAGACCGGTCTGGCCATGCTGCCCCTGCTGCTCGAGGGCCGCTGGTGTCACACCTCCCTTCTGACGACTCCCCCCCCCCCCCCCCCCCAGGAGAAGACGCAGCGCAATATGGACATGGAGACTGGTCTGGCCATGCTGCGCCTGCTGCTCGAGGGCCGCTGGTGTCACACCTCCCTTCTGACGACTCCCCCCCAGGAGAAGACGCAGCGCAATATGGACATGGAGACCGGTCTGGCCATGCTGCCCCTGCTGCTCGAGGGCCGCTGGTGTCACACCTCCCTTCTGACGACTCCCCCCCCCCCCCCCCCCCCCAGGAGAAGACGCAGCGCAATATGGACATGGAGACTGGTCTGGCCATGCTGCGCCTGCTGCTCGAGGGCCGCTGGTGTCACACCTCCCTTCTGACGACTCCCCCCCAGGAGAAGACGCAGCGCAATATGGGACATGGAGACTGGTCTGGCCATGCTGCGCCTGCTGCTCGAGGGCCGCTGGTGTCACACCTCCCTTCTGACGACTCCCCCCCCAGGAGAAGACGCAGCGCAATATGGACATGGAGACTGGTCTGGCCATGCTGCGCCTGCTGCTCGAGGGCCGCTGGTGTCACACCTCCCTTCTGACGACTCCCCCCCCAGGAGAAGACGCAGCGCAATATGGGACATGGAGACCGGTCTGGCCATGCTGCGCCTGCTGCTCGAGGGCCGCTGGTGTCACACCTCCCTTCTGACGACTCCCCCCCAGGAGAAGACGCAGCGCAATATGGACATGGAGACCGGTCTGGCCATGCTGCGCCTGCTGCTCGAGGGCCGCTGGTGTCACACCTCCCTTCTGACGACTCCCCCCCCCCCCCCCCCCCCCAGGAGAAGACGCAGCGCAATATGGACATGGAGACCGGTCTGGCCATGCTGCGCCTGCTGCTCGAGGGCCGCTGGTGTCACACCTCCCTTCTGACGACTCCCCCCCCCCCCCCCCCAGGAGAAGACGCAGCGCAATATGGACATGGAGACCGGTCTGGCCATGCTGCGCCTGCTGCTCGAGGGGCCGCTGGTGTCACACCTCCCTTCTGACGACTCCCCCCCCAGGAGAAGACGCAGCGCAATATGGACATGGAGACTGGTCTGGCCATGCTGCGCCTGCTGCTCGAGGGCCGCTGGTGTCACACCTCCCTTCTGACGACTCCCCCCCCCCCCCCCCCCCCAGGAGAAGACGCAGCGCAATATGGACATGGAGACCGGTCTGGCCATGCTGCGCCTGCTGCTCGAGGGCCGCTGGTGTCACACCTCCCTTCTGACGACTCCCCCCCCCCCCCCCCCCCCAGGAGAAGACGCAGCGCAATATGGACATGGAGACCGGTCTGGCCATGCTGCGCCCTGCTGCTCGAGGGCCGCTGGTGTCACACCTCCCTTCTGACGACTCCCCCCCCCCCCCCCCCCCCCCAGGAGAAGACGCAGCGCAATATGGACATGGAGACCGGTCTGGCCATGCTGCGCCTGCTGCTCGAGGGCCGCTGGTGTCACACCTCCCTTCTGACGCCCCCCCCCCCCCCCCCAGGAGAAGACGCAGCGCAATATGGACATGGAGACCGGTCTGGCCATGCTGCGCCTGCTGCTCGAGGGCCGCTGGTGTCACACCTCCCCTTCTGACGACTCCCCCCCCCCCCCCCCAGGAGAAGACGCAGCGCAATATGGACATGGAGACCGGTCTGGCCATGCTGCGCCTGCTGCTCGAGGGCCGCTGGTGTCACACCTCCCTTCTGACGACTCCCCCCCAGGAGAAGACGCAGCGCAATATGGACATGGAGACTGGTCTGGCCATGCTGCGCCTGCTGCTCGAGGGCCGCTGGTGTCACACCTCCCTTCTGACGACTCCCCCCCCCCCCCCCCCCCCAGGAGAAGACGCAGCGCAATATGGACATGGAGACCGGTCTGGCCATGCTGCGCCTGCTGCTCGAGGGCCGCTGGTGTCACACCTCCCTTCTGACGACTCCCCCCCCCCCCCCCCCCCCCAGGAGAAGACGCAGCGCAATATGGACATGGAGACCGGTCTGGCCATGCTGCGCCTGCTGCTCGAGGGCCGCTGGTGTCACACCTCCCTTCTGACGACTCCCCCCCAGGAGAAGACGCAGCGCAATATGGACATGGAGACTGGTCTGGCCATGCTGCGCCTGCTGCTCGAGGGCCGCTGGTGTCACACCTCCCTTCTGACGACTCCCCCCCCCCCCCCCCCCAGGAGAAGACGCAGCGCAATATGGACATGGAGACTGGTCTGGCCATGCTGCGCCTGCTGCTCGAGGGCCGCTGGGCCCTCTGTAGCGCCTTACTGCGCTGCCTCGGCCAGAGCAGGTATCGCGTCGTCAACCGGGATCAGTGGAACAACATACTCGACTTCTCCCGGGTCGTGGCCGTTGACCTCTCCAACTACGATGAGAACGGCGCCTGTGAGTATGCCGCAGCCGGCCGGAAGCCGGGCGCGCGAACATATTATCCCACTGAATCCCCGGGTGTTAGAAGTAGAACGAGTTTCTTGCGTCTTATTTAGATAGCTAAAGTTGAACCAGAGGCTTTGTTGCTTGTTTTCTCTGTACTGTTGTTGTATCAGAAATAGTAAGTAGCTCATTGGCTTACATAAGCAT
The DNA here is from genome assembly GCA_036785665.1 of Chirona hameri. Classification (NCBI taxonomy): domain Eukaryota; kingdom Metazoa; phylum Arthropoda; class Thecostraca; order Balanomorpha; family Balanidae; genus Chirona; species Chirona hameri. The sequence goes on along the minus strand of JAXIVJ010012060.1, from coordinate 34,190 downwards.
AACTGCCCAATCATAATGATAGTCGGAATAGCCGCCTGCTTTGCGCGTCCATATAGCGCTAACTGGTGTGATTTATGCTAGCACATCTGTGTTCAGAAAGCATGACCTTTCTGTAGTCGGCTGGCGTACGCTGCATCAGTAATGCCATCCATCACAGGTTACAGGTCCCTGGCTCCTGGCTCCTGGCTCCTGGCTCCTGGCTCCTGGCTCCTGCATCACGGTATGGAAGTAGGCCTCGCCTGCCGAGTGGGCCGCGCCGGTCGGCCGGCATCAGTAATGCCATCCATCACAGGTTACAGGTCACAGGTCCCTGGCTCCTGGCTCCTGGCTCCTGGCTCCTGGCTCCTGGCTCCTGGCTCCTGCATCACGGTATGGAAGTAGGCCTCGCCTGCCGAGTGGGCCGCGCCGGTCGGCCGGCATCAGTAATGCCATCCATCACAGGTTACAGGTCACAGGTCCCTGGCTCCTGGCTCCTGGCTCCTGGCTCCTGGCTCCTGGCTCCTGGCTCCTGCATCACGGTATGGAAGTAGGCCTCGCCTGCCGAGTGGGCCGCGCCGGTCGGCCGGCATCAGTAATGCCATCCATCACAGGTTACAGGTCACAGGTCCCTGGCTCCTGGCTCCTGGCTCCTGGCTCCTGGCTCCTGGCTCCTGGCTCCTGGCTCCTGCATCACGGTATGGAAGTAGGCCTCGCCTGCCGAGTGGGCCGCGCCGGTCGGCCGGCATCAGTAATGACATCCATCACAGGTTACAGGTCACAGGTCCCTGGCTCCTGGCTCCTGGCTCCTGGCTCCTGGCTCCTGGCTCCTGGCTCCTGGCTCCTGCATCACGGTATGGAAGTAGGCCTCGCCTGCCGAGTGGGCCGCGCCGGTCGGCTGGCGTACGCTGCATCAGTAATGCCATCCATCACAGGTTACAGGTTACAGGTCCCTGGCTCCTGGCTCCTGGCTCCTGGCTCCTGCATCACGGTATGGAAGGATGTCTCGCCTGCCGAGTGGGCCGCGCCGGTCGGCCGGTCGGCCGGCGGTCGGGGCGGCGGCGGTGACCCGTCCGTCCCTCAGGCGGTGTCTTCGCCAAGATGGGGTTACCGGTCGGCGCCGATGCGACACGTGTCGCCGCGGGCGTCAGTCACTCCCGGCGGGCGGCGGCCGGCGTAGAGGCGCAGCCAAGGCGTCTAGTCCGGGGGGGGGGGGGGGGGGGGGGGGTCACACCAGCGGCGGTGTAGACAGACAGGGAAGTGTGTTTCCTGTTATTGGTCCGCTGCGAGTCCTGTGGTCGAGTCCAGTGCAGCAGCGGCCTCCCGTACCGCCGGCGCTGGGCGCGCCCCTGTAACGGGTAACAACGGTCAGCGGACGGCAGACTCGAATGAGAGGCCTCGCCGGGGCCCATCCGAGCCCGTGCATTTTTCAGCGTCGGACTAGGGATAATGGCTCCCGATGGGAGGCAGATGTCATTGGACGGTGTGACCGACGGGGAGGCTCTTCAGTGCCGTCTGATGGTACCTTTCACGCCGCTCAGCTCCACCGTCACGTACTCAGCACACACAGAGGTATCCCTCCACACCGCTCAGCTCCACCGTCACGTACTCAGCACACACAGAGGTATCCCTCCACACCGCTCAGCTCCACCGTCACATACTCAGCACATCACAGAGGTATCCCTCCACACCGCTCAGCTCCACCGGCACATACTCAGCACACAGAGGTATCCCTCCACACCGCTCAGCTCCACCGTCACATACTCAGACATCACAGAGGTATCCCTCCACACCGCTCAGCTCCACCGTCACATACTCAGACATCACAGAGGTATCCCTCCACACCGCTCAACTCCACCGTCACATACTCAGACATCACAGAGGTATCCCTCCACACCGCTCAGCTCCACCGTTACATACTCAGACATCACAGAGGTATCCCTCCACACCGCTCAGCTCCACCGTCACATACTCAGCACATCACAGAGGTATCCCTCCACACCGCTCAGCTCTGCCGTCACATACTCAGACATCACAGAGGTATCCCTCCACACCGCTCAGCTCCACCGTCACATACTCAGACATCACAGAGGTGTCCCTCCACACCGCTCAGCTCCACCGTCACATACTCAGCACATCACAGAGGTATCCCTCCACACCGCTCAGCTCCACCGTCACATACTCAGACATCACAGAGGTATCCCTCCACACCGCTCAGCTCCACCGTCACATACTCAGCACACACAGAGAGGTATCCCTCCACACCGCTCAGCTCCACCGTCACATACTCAGACATCACAGAGGTATCCCTCCACACCGCTCAGCTCCACCGTCACATACTCAGACATCACAGAGGTATCCCTCCACACCGCTCAGCTCCACCGTCACATACTCAGACATCACAGAGGTATCCCTCCACACCGCTCAGCTCCACCGTCACATACTCAGACATCACAGAGGTATCCCTCCACACCGCTCAGCTCCACCGTCACATACTCAGACATCACAGAGGTATCCCTCCACACCGCTCAGCTCCACCGTCACATACTCAGACATCACAGAGGTATCCCTCCACACCGCTCAGCTCCACCGTCACATACTCAGACATCACAGAGGTATCCCTCCACACCGCTCAGCTCCACCGTCACATACTCAGCACATACAGAGGTATCCCTCCACACCGCTCAGCTCCACCGTCACATACTCAGCACATCACAGAGGTATCCCTCCACACCGCTCAGCTCCACCGTCACATACTCAGCACACACAGAGGTATCCCTCCACACCGCTCAACTCCACCGTCACATACTCAGACATCACAGAGGTATCCCTCCACACCGCTCAGCTCCACCGTCACATACTCAGACATCACAGAGGTATCCCTCCACACCGCTCAACTCCACCGTCACATACTCAGACATCACAGAGGTATCCCTTCACACCGCTCAGCTCCACCGTCACATACTCAGCACACACAGAGGTATCCCTCCACACCGCTCAGCTCCACCGTCACATACTCAGCACACACAGAGGTATCCCTCCACACCGCTCAGCTCCACCGTCACATACTCAGCACACAGAGAGGTATCCCTCCACACCGCTCAGCTCCACCGTCACATACTCAGACATCACAGAGGTATCCCTCCACACCGCTCAGCTCCACCGTCACATACTCAGACATCACAGAGGTATCCCTCCACACCGCTCAGCTCCACCGTCACATACTCAGACATCACAGAGGTATCCCTCCACACCGCTCAGCTCCACCGTCACATACTCAGACATCACAGAGGTATCCCTCCACACCGCTCAGCTCCACCGTCACATACTCAGACATCACAGAGGTATCCCTCCACACCGCTCAGCTCCACCGTCACATACTCAGCACATACAGAGGTATCCCTCCACACCGCTCAGCTCCACCGTCACATACTCAGACATCACAGAGGTATCCCTCCACACCGCTCAGCTCCACCGTCACATACTCAGCACATACAGAGGTATCCCTCCACACCGCTCAGCTCCACCGTCACATACTCAGACATCACAGAGATATCCCTCCACACCGCTCAGCTCCACCGTCACATACTCAGCACACACAGAGGTATCCCTCCACACCGCTCAGCTCCACCGTCACATACTCAGACATCACAGAGGTATCCCTCCACACCGCTCAGCTCCACCGTCACATACTCAGACATCACAGAGGTATCCCTCCACACCGCTCAGCTCCACCGTCACATACTCAGACATCACAGAGGTATCCCTCCACACCGCTCAGCTCCACCGTCACATACTCAGACATCACAGAGGTATCCCTCCACACCGCTCAGCTCCACCGTCACATACTCAGACATCACAGAGGTATCCCTCCACACCGCTCAGCTCCACCGTCACATACTCAGACATCACAGAGGTATCCCTCCACACCGCTCAGCTCCACCGTCACATACTCAGACATAACAGAGGTATCCCTCCACACCGCTCGGCTCCACCGTCACATACTCAGACATCACAGAGGTATCCCTCCACACCGCTCAGCTCCACCGTTACATACTCAGACATCACAGAGGTATTCCTCCACACCGCTCAGCTCCACCGTCGCATACTCAGCACACACAGAGGTATCCCTCCACACCGCTCAGCTCCACCGTCACATACTCAGACATCACAGAGGTATCCCTCCACACCGCTCAGCTCCACCGTCACATACTCAGACATCACAGAGGCATCCCTCCACACCGCTCAGCTCCACCGTCACATACTCAGACATCACAGAGGTATCCCTCCACACCGCTCAGCTCCACCGTCACATACTCAGACATCACAGAGGTATCCCTCCACACCGCTCAGCTCCACCGTCACATACTCAGACATCACAGAGGTATCCCTCCACACCGCTCAGCTCCACCGTCACATACTCAGACATCACAGAGGTATCCCTCCACACCGCTCAGCTCCACCGTCACATACTCAGACATCACAGAGGTATCCCTCCACACCGCTCAGCTCCACCGTCACATACTCAGACATCACAGAGGTATCCCTCCACACCGCTCAGCTCCACCGTCACATACTCAGACATCACAGAGGTATCCCTCCACACCGCTCAGCTCCACCGTCACATACTCAGACATCACAGAGGTATCCCTCCACACCGCTCAGCTCTGCCGTCACATACTCAGACATCACAGAGGTATCCCTCCACACCGCTCAGCTCCACCGTCACATACTCAGACATCACAGAGGTATCCCTCCACACCGCTCAGCTCCACCGTCACATACTCAGACATCACAGAGGTATCCCTCCACACCGCTCAGCTCCACCGTCACATACTCAGACATCACAGAGGTATCCCTCCACACCGCTCAGCTCCACCGTCACATACTCAGACATCACAGAGGTATCCCTCCACACCGCTCAGCTCCACCGTCACATACTCAGACATCACAGAGGTATCCCTCCACACCGCTCAGCTCCACCGTCACATACTCAGACATCACAGAGGTATCCCTCCACACCGCTCAGCTCCACCGTCACATACTCAGCACACAGAGAGGTATCCCTCCACACCGCTCAGCTCCACCGTCACATACTCAGACATCACAGAGGTATCCCTCCACACCGCTCAGCTCCACCGTCACATACTCAGACATCACAGAGGTATCCCTCCACACCGCTCAGCTCCACCGTTACATACTCAGCACATCACAGAGGTATCCCTCCACACCGCTCAGCTCCACCGTCACATACTCAGACATCACAGAGGTATCCCTCCACACCGCTCAGCTCCACCGTCACATACTCAGACATCACAGAGGTATCCCTCCACACCGCTCGGCTCCACCGTCACATACTCAGACATCACAGAGGTATCCCTCCACACCGCTCAGCTCCACCGTCACATACTCAGACATCACAGAGGTATCCCTCCACACCGCTCAGCTCCACCGTCACATACTCAGACATCACAGAGGTATCCCTCCACACCGCTCAGCTCCACCGTCACATACTCAGACATCACAGAGGTATCCCTCCACACCGCTCAGCTCCACCGTCACATACTCAGCACACAGAGAGGTATCCCTCCACATCGCTCAGCTCCACCGTCACATACTCAGCACACAGAGAGGTATCCCTCCACACCGCTCAGCTCCACCGTTACATACTCAGACATCACAGAGGTATCCCTCCACACCGCTCAGCTCCACCGTCACATACTCAGCACATCACAGAGGTATCCCTCCACACCGCTCAGCTCTGCCGTCACATACTCAGACATCACAGAGGTATCCCTCCACACCGCTCAGCTCCACCGTCACATACTCAGACATCACAGAGGTATCCATCCACACCGCTCAGCTCCACCGTCACATACTCAGACATCACAGAGGTATCCCTCCACACCGCTCAACTCCACCGTCACATACTCAGACATCACAGAGGTATCCCTCCACACCGCTCAGCTCCACCGTCACATACTCAGCACACACAGAGGTATCCCTCCACACCGCTCAGCTCCACCGTCACATACTCAGACATCACAGAGGTATCCCTCCACACCGCTCAGCTCCACCGTCACATACTCAGACATCACAGAGGTATCCCTCCACACCGCTCAGCTCCACCGTCACATACTCAGACATCACAGAGGTATCCCTCCACACCGCTCAGCTCCATCGTCACATACTCAGACATCACAGAGGTATCCCTCCACACCGCTCAGCTCCACCGTCACATACTCAGACATCACAGAGGTATCCCTCCACACCGCTCAGCTCCACCGTCACATACTCAGCACACAGAGAGGTATCCCTCCACACCGCTCAGCTCCACCGTCACATACTCAGACATCACAGAGGTATCCCTCCACACCGCTCAGCTCCACCGTCACATACTCAGCACACAGAGAGGTATCCCTCCACATCGCTCAGCTCCACCGTCACATCCTCAGCACACACAGAGGTATCCCTCCACACCGCTCAACTCCACCGTCACATACTCAGACATCACAGAGGTATCCCTCCACACCGCTCAGCTCCACCGTCACATACTCAGACATCACAGAGGTATCCCTCCACACCGCTCAGCTCCACCGTCACATACTCAGACATCACAGAGGTGTCCCTCCACACCGCTCAGCTCCACCGTCACATACTCAGACATCACAGAGGTATCCCTCCACACCGCTCAGCTCCACCGTCACATACTCAGACATCACAGAGGTATCCCTCCACACCGCTCAGCTCCACCGTCACATACTCAGACATCACAGAGGTATCCCTCCACACCGCTCAGCTCCACCGTCACATACTCAGACATCACAGAGGTGTCCCTCCACACCGCTCAGCTCCACCGTCACATACTCAGACATCACAGAGGTATCCCTCCACACCGCTCAGCTCCACCGTCACATACTCAGACATCACAGAGGTATCCCTCCACACCGCTCAGCTCCACCGTCACATACTCAGACATCACAGAGGTATCCCTCCACACCGCTCAGCTCCACCGTCACATACTCAGCACACAGAGAGGTATCCCTCCACACCGCTCAGCTCCACCGTCACATACTCAGACATCACAGAGGTATCCCTCCATACCGCTCAGCTCCACCGTCACATACTCAGACATCACAGAGGTATCCCTCCACACCGCTCAGCTCCACCGTCACATACTCAGACATCACAGAGGTATCCCTCCACACCGCTCAGCTCCACCGTCACATACTCAGACATCACAGAGGTATCCCTCCACACCGCTCAGCTCCACCGTCACATACTCAGACATCACAGAGGTATCCCTCCACACCGCTCAGCTCCACCGTTACATACTCAGACATCACAGAGGTATCCCTCCACACCGCTCAGCTCCACCGTCACATACTCAGACATCACAGAGGTATCCCTCCACACCGCTTAGCTCCACCGTCACATACTCAGACATCACAGAGGTATCCCTCCACACCGCTCAGCTCCACCGTCACATACTCAGACATCACAGAGGTATCCCTCCACACCGCTCAGCTCCACCGTCACATACTCAGACATCACAGAGGTATCCCTCCACACCGCTCAGCTCCACCGTCACATACTCAGACATCACAGAGGTATCCCTCCACACCGCTCAGCTCCACCGTCACATACTCAGACATCACAGAGGTATCCCTCCACACCGCTCAGCTCCACCGTCACATACTCAGACATCACAGAGGTATCCCTCCACACCGCTCAGCTCCACCGTCACATACTCAGACATCACAGAGGTATCCCTCCACACCGCTCAGCTCCACCGTCACATACTCAGACATCGCAGAGGTATCCCTCCACACCGCTCAACTCCACTGTCACATACTCAGACATCACAGAGGTATCCCTCCACACCGCTCAGCTCCACCGTCACATACTCAGACATCGCAGAGGTATCCCTCCACACCGCTCAGCTCCACCGTCGCATACTCAGACATCACAGAGGTATCCCTCCACACCGCTCAGCTCCACCGTCACATACTCAGCACACAGAGAGGTATCCCTCCACATCGCTCAACTCCACCGTCACATACTCAGACATCACAGAGGTATCCCTCCACACCGCTCAGCTCCACCGTCACATACTCAGACATCACAGAGGTATCCCTCCACACCGCTCAGCTCCACCGTTACATACTCAGACATCACAGAGGTATCCCTCCACACCGCTCAGCTCCACCGTCACATACTCAGCACACAGAGAGGTATCCCTCCACACCGCTCAGCTCCACCGTCACATACTCAGACATCACAGAGGTATCCCTCCACACCGCTCAGCTCCACCGTCACATACTCAGACATCACAGAGGTATCCCTCCACACCGCTCAGCTCCACCGTTACATACTCAGCACACACAGAGGTATCCCTCCACATCGCTCAGCTCCACCGTCACATACTCAGCACACACAGAGGTATCCCTCCACACCGCTCAGCTCCACCGTCACATACTCAGACATCACAGAGGTATCCCTCCACACCGCTCAGCTCCACCGTCACATACTCAGCACACACAGAGGTATCCCTCCACACCGCTCAGCTCCACCGTCACATACTCAGACATCACAGAGGTATCCCTCCACACCGCTCGGCTCCACCGTCACATACTCAGCACACACAGAGGTATCCCTCCACACCGCTCGGCTCCACCGTCACATACTCAGCACACACAGAGGTATCCCTCCACACCGCTCAGCTCCACCGTCACATACTCAGACATCACAGAGGTATCCCTCCACACCGCTCAGCTCCACCGTCACATACTCAGACATCACAGAGGTATCCCTCCACACCGCTCAACTCCACCGTCACATACTCAGACATCACAGAGGTATCCCTCCACACCGCTCAGCTCCACCGTCACATACTCAGACATCACAGAGGTATCCCTCCACACCGCTCAGCTCCACCGTCACATACTCAGCACATCAGAGAGGTATCCCTCCACACCGCTCAGCTCCACCTTCACATACTCAGACATCACAAAGGTATCCCTCCACACCGCTCAGCTCCACCGTCACATACTCAGACATCACAGAGGTATCCCTCCACACCGCTCAGCTCCACCGTCACATACTCAGACATCACAGAGGTATCCCTCCACACCGCTCAGCTCCACCGTCACATACTCAGACATCACAGAGGTATCCCTCCACACCGCTCAGCTCCACCGTCACATACTCAGCACACACAGAGGTATCCCTCCACACCGCTCAGCTCCACCGTCACATACTCAGACATCACAGAGGTATCCCTCCACACCGCTCAGCTCCACCGTCACATACTCAGACATCACAGAGGTATCCCTCCACACCGCTCAGCTCCACCGTCACATACTCAGACAACACAGAGGTATCCCTCCACACCGCTCAGCTCCACCGTCACATACTCAGACATCACAGAGGTATCCCTCCACACCGCTCAGCTCCACCGTCACATACTCAGACATCACAGAGGTATCCCTCCACACCGCTCAGCTCCACCGTCACATACTCAGACATCACAGAGGTATCCCTCCACACCGCTCAGCTCCACCGTCACATACTCAGACATCACAGAGGTATCCCTCCACACCGCTCAGCTCCACCGTCACATACTCAGACATCACAGAGGTATCCCTCCACACCGCTCAGCTCCACCGTCACATACTCAGCACACACAGAGGTATCCCTCCACACCGCTCAGCTCCACCGTCACATACTCAGACATCACAGAGGTATCCCTCCACACCGCTCAGCTCCACCGTCACATACTCAGACATCACAGAGGTATCCCTCCACACCGCTCAGCTCCACCGTCACATACTCAGACAACACAGAGGTATCCCTCCACACCGCTCAGCTCCACCGTCACATACTCAGACATCACAGAGGTATCCCTCCACACCGCTCAGCTCCACCGTCACATACTCAGACATCACAGAGGTATCCCTCCACACCGCTCAGCTCCACCGTCACATACTCAGCACACACAGAGGTATCCCTCCACACCGCTCAGCTCCACCGTCACATACTCAGACATCACAGAGGTATCCCTCCACACCGCTCAGCTCCACCGTCACATACTCAGACATCACAGAGGTATCCCTCCACACCGCTCAGCTCCACCGTCACATACTCAGACATCACAGAGGTATCCCTCCACACCGCTCAGCTCCACCGTCACATACTCAGACATCACAGAGGTATCCCTCCACACCGCTCAGCTCCACCGTCACATACTCAGACATCACAGAGGTATCCCTCCACACCGCTCAGCTCCACCGTCACATACTCAGACATCACAGAGGTATCCCTCCACACCGCTCAGCTCCACCGTCACATACTCAGACATCACAGAGGTATCCCTCCACACCGCTCAGCTCCACCGTCACATACTCAGACATCACAGAGGTATCCCTCCACACCGCTCAGCTCCACCGTCACATACTCAGACATCACAGAGGTATCCCTCCACACCGCTCAGCTCCACCGTCACATACTCAGACATCACAGAGGTATCCCTTCACACCGCTCAGCTCCACCGTCACATACTCAGACATCGCAGAGGTATCCCTCCACACCGCTCAGCTCCACCGTCACATACTCAGCACACAGAGAGGTATCCCTCCACACCGCTCAGCTCCACCGTCACATACTCAGACATCACAGAGGTATCCCTTCACACCGCTCAGCTCCACCGTCACATACTCAGACATCGCAGAGGTATCCCTCCACACCGCTCAGCTCCACCGTCACATACTCAGCACACAGAGAGGTATCCCTCCACACCGCTCAGCTCCACCGTCACATACTCAGACATCGCAGAGGTATCCCTCCACACCGCTCAGCTCCACCGTCACATACTCAGCACACAGAGAGGTATCCCTCCACACCGCTCAGCTCCACCGTCACATACTCAGACATCACAGAGGTATCCCTCCACACCGCTCAGCTCCACCGTCACATACTCAGACATCACAGAGGTATCCCTCCACACCGCTCAGCTCCACCGTCACATACTCAGCACACACAGAGGTATCCCTCCACACCGCTCAGCTCCACCGTCACATACTCAGACATCACAAAGGTATCCCTCCACACCGCTCAGCTCCACCGTCACATACTCAGACATCACAGAGGTATCCCTCCACACCGCTCAGCTCCACCGTCACATACTCAGCACACAGAGAGGTATCCCTCCACACCGCTCAGCTCCACCGTCACATACTCAGACATCACAGAGGTATCCCTCCACACCGCTCAGCTCCACCGTCACATACTCAGCACACAGAGAGGTATCCCTCCACACCGCTCAGCTCCACCGTCACATACTCAGCACACAGAGAGGTATCCCTCCACACCGCTCAGCTCCACCGTCACATACTCAGACATCACAGAGGTATCCCTCCACACCGCTCAGCTCCACCGTCACATACTCAGACATCACAGAGGTATCCCTCCACACCGCTCAGCTCCACCGTCACATACTCAGCACATCACAGAGGTATCCCTCCACACCGCTCAGCTCCACCGTCACATACTCAGCACACACAGAGGTATTCCTCCACACCGCTCAGCTCTGCCGTCACATACTCAGCACATCACAGAGGTATCCCTCCACACCGCTCAGCTCCACCGTCACATACTCAGACATCACAGAGGTATCCCTCCACACCGCTCAGCTCCACCGTCACATACTCCGACATCACATGGACAAGCTAAACATAGGCTTCGCCTGCCGTGAATTGATCTGTGTTGTGAGCAAGTTTGATCTTCCAGCGGCTGGTGGTGGCACTGCTTAAGTAAACGTGCATTCTGAGAGACTGTTCTTTACTTGTTTTTAGCTGATTAAGGTGGGATTGGAAGCCGTGTAGCTTGCGCCGCCTACTCTTCTGGTGATTGCTTATAAAGGTCGTCGGTGGCCCGTTTCAATGATCAGTCTCTTTGTTTTCCGTCGTGTATCGGTTAGTTGACCGGATAAGGACGTATACTTGGCTCAAGATCGATTGCCGCCTTGCGCGTCTCGTTGCGGTTATTGGTGCGGAAGATAACGACCCCCCCCCCCCCCCCCAGCGGGGAGTGTTCGGCTGAATACTCCAGCGCACCACGTTGTGGTTGCGCCATTTTTGGGGCATCCGGGCGATCGGAAAACGCTGGAGTTTGGCGGCCAGTATCTCAACCAAATTTTAAGATATTGGGATAAGTCTGAATTGTTTTGGAATCTCCGAACAATCTTCTAATGACATGCAGTATTTATTTTTAAACTTGTACTACCCATCATACTTTTCTGGAGCAATTTATTGATGCATGTATGAAGTGAATACATTTTACGATGTCAAAATGTCCGTAGACCGGCAAAAATTCCCAGTGGTTGCATATATTCAGGATACCTTAAAACATGAGCCTACATATGTAAAGAACATGTTTCAAAAACATCCAGATAGGCAAGATAGGGTGAAGCCGAGTTATGAGCGTCTTTCCCAGCCCAGGTCGCGCTTTCCGGCCGGCGCGTGGCGGCCCGGGCGAACCGATGCGCGCGGCAATTGGCCCGGCGCGGCGGCGAGGGAGCACGGACGTGCTTGCTGATAGGGTTTCATGCATCGTTCTAGTGGAATAGCAGTCGCCACATGGCACCTGCTTGTGACACATAACACCTAGAGCATTCAAACACTTCGTGACTGCTGTAGAAAGTGAATGACTCCGTTCATACACACATCCAACTATAAATGTTGCCTACTGTATTACATTATGGAGGCAAATGCATCCGGTTAACAAAATTTCTACCACCTTTCCCGTCTGTTGAGCCAGTCTACATAATTTGTACTCGTTAAACGTCATTTCGTGCCTCTGTAATCCGGTCCCGTGCGATTCTTCACGCTTAACACTGCTCATTAAAGGAAATAGTTCACCTTTAACTTGGGGTTTTGAACTGAGATAGCAGATTTGTAGAGCAGATCGAAAAATGGGTTGTGTATATATAATAGCCCCCTACGTTAAGTAATTTCGACACAGGACTAGTGGGCCCTTTTAGAAGAAGTTTCATTTTCCCGAAACTTGTTTCGGGTTCTCATAACGTTTGTTTACGTTACAAGCAGCCTGCGTATATATACCTAAAGTCCGTCGTTATTGTGTGCAATAGTTTCCATATACAAGCTACCATATGCATGACGTCATAATTGTCATTAAGTGTTTTATGGCCATGAAGGAGAAAAGAGAAACATGACCATTTTTCGACGGATATCCATATATCGTCCAAACAAATGCCATATTCGTTTTTTCAGCTCGAAATACCCCGTATAGTCAAATTTCAAGACAAATTTCAAGGTGACCTATTCCATTTAAGAAGACACACGCCTTGGTCAGTCAGTGTTTCGTTACGCTTCGTGCACTATGCTTGCTAATGCGGACATTTGAGTGGACAGACACAACGAACAGCGATATCAACGCGAAACTTCGGGAACCTTCTCCTACATCAATTTTACGTGTTCCGTGAAAAAATGAAAGCAGTTTCGTCGAAAATGTTGAGAGATATAGCAAATTTAGTGACGTCACTACACACGAGTTTGAAGACAAAATCGGCTTACCTTGAACAGGCCGTATAAAGGCCATTTTTTAAAGCAAAATGCAATCTAAAAAGCAAAAAAAGCAAATGCCAAGGTCTACAAAATGGCTATCTAGGATTTTTGAAAATTTTGGTTTTGTATTTTTTTAAAATGGGGGATATACATTTTCAAACATTTGAGAAAAACAACGAATATATGTCGGAGAACCACGTATGAACCATACTCAAATAAAATTTCAAAGCAATATCTTTATTTTTTACTGACATGGCTCCCTAAGCATGAGTAACTCATGACGTCATATTTTGGAATTACGTTTTGGGGGCCTTTAATGACCACATTAAGACAAATAAATGTTAGCACTGTATTTCTGAGACAAAACTGGTCTACGAACATGCCTTTTTTATTTAATGCGGGCGAGGTTGGATGACATTGTTATAATTCAGATTATGTGAGGGAAAATGACAAATATTTGTGTGACAAATATTTTAGGAACATGTCAAATATTTTTCTTTTTAGAAGAAAAGCCAGGAAGATAGACAAACAAACTTTCGGCATTACGCCATTATCAAGTTTCCGGGTTCGAGTCCCGGGTTCGAAAGAGGAGCGAGTTTTTCCATAAAGGGATCAAGCTTCATTAATGGCAGCGCGACAACAACAGCGGCAGCGTCTGGTCCATCAATTGTCTGGTGACGGTCCCGGAATAGGGGATGATACGATAATAAGGGATGATACGATAAAATACATATTTTTGTTAGATACCGATCTATCCTAATTTTTGGTAATGCGGTGGATTGTGAACTAGTACTTTGTGTCGGTATTTTTAACAAATATCTCCATTTAAACGGTGTCTATCTTGGTAATGCGATGCATTGTGAACAAGTACTTTGTGTCGGTATTTTTAACAAATATCTCCATTTAAACGGTTTAGTTCTCACGGCGTCCGCAGCGTGGCGTTAGCGTCGCACGACGACCAAATGAAACTTGATAATGGCGTAATGCCGAAATCTTGTTTGTCTATCTTCCTGGCTTTTTTTCTTCCTAAAAATAAAAATATTTGACATGGTTAAGATCATATTTCCCTCACATAATCATATTTTTTTATTTAGATTTATCAATTTCAAATTTTGACCTTCAGTTTTAAAGTTGCATCTCTAATTTTCAGCGCTATTTGACAGTTTGAAATTTAAGAAAACCATTACAAACTTGATACCTATCGATAGACACTGCAATGCTTTATCATAGTGTCATTTTTTTTTTAACTGGAGAACGATTTTTTCATAAAAATGGTCTAAATTTCACTGAAATTCCACATATAGTGATTCCACAAAACTGCATGTCTGATTTCCGACGCAAAGTGTCGGTTCGAAATTTAAGTAAATTTAGTCAAAAGTGATGCAGAATTAAAGGATATTTTAATGTAGTATCGCGTGGTATCATGTTTTTTTTTTTGTAAAGAGGAACGAGTTTTTCCATAAAGGGATCAAGCTTCATTAATGGCAGCGCGACAACAAGCCCGTCTGGTCAATCAATTGTCTGGTGACGGTCCCGGAATAAGAGATGATACGATACAATACATATTTTTTGTTAGATACAGATTTATCCTAATTTTTGGTAATGCGGTGGATTGTGAACAAGTACTTTGTGTCGGTATTTTTTACAAATATCTCCATGTAAACGGTTTAGTTCTCACGGCGTCCGCAGCGTGGCGTTAGCATCGCACGACGACGAAATGTTCGCGTCCGGCGTGTAACGTGACATTGTCTGTTAACGTGAGAGCGCTGCTTTGCTGGTTGTCATATGACATTGGCCATGAGCTCAAGACGGTACCAAAGCGACTCAGGAAAGGTCTAGGTCTAAGGTGACACGTATTGTAAAACACTGCTACGCAGCCGTCACTCCTTAGCTGAATCTCAATGTGTCTTGGAAACAAAACTCTATCCCTCGGTTTATAAAACCCGAGACGGTAACGGAGGCTTTAACATACACTATAACACATGAGCCATGGTGTCATGTGACGACATCTATCCAAAAAGGATATATATTACCCTATCAGCAATGAGCAAGCGCTTCCATGCTCCCTCGCCGCCGCGCCGGGCCAATTGCAGCGCGCATCGGGTCGCCCGGGCCCATAACTCGGCTCCATCCTATCTTGCCTATCTATATTTTTTGAAACATGTTCTTTACATATGTAGGCTCATGTTTTAAGGTATCCTGCATCTATGCAACCACAGGAAATTTTTGCCGGTCTACGGAAATTTTGACGTGAAATTTATTCATTTCATACATGCATCCATAAATTGCTCCAGAAAAGTATGATGTGTAATACAAGTTGAAAAATAAATACTGCATATCATTAGAAGATTGTTTGGAGATTCTGAAACAATTCAGACTTATCCCAATATCTTCAAATTTGGTTGAGATACTGGCAGCCAAACTTAAGCGTTTTCCGACCGCCCAGATACCCAAAAAAAAATGTCGCAACCACGTCATACGATGCACCCCACTTTTTTGTTTTGTTTTTGGACTTCTTAAAACCAGCAGCATACATGGCTTCTTATGCTTCGAAGCGTTCTTAATCAAAATGTGTTGGTTTCAAGAGCATGCAACTCACAATTTACCATTTGGCCACATCTGGGACGGAGTTATGACATGGTGCTGCGGTGCGCGGGTTAAGACAAGGATTGATGAAGGGAGGCACAATATGCCTAGTTCCAGGGCCTTAATCTAATTAGAATGCATCCATAGCATCACCAAGGTAATGCTATTGCATGCAGTACAATGATATTACAACGTCGCAACATATGAACGGCCCGATAATATGTGCTAACAGATAAATTGTACGGTTTGGGAAGATGGTTTTAGAGTTCGTCTTTGTAGTGAATCCGTTAAAAATGTGCCCGGACACAACTCATATTGCCATACCTATATGCCATAGTTTTTTCGGGGGTGGGGGAGATGGGCAATTTTTGGGCATTATTTTAATATGGGCATTTATTGCACAGCATCAGGTTACTCCAGTCTTGTTGCTATTCATAGACCCTTGTCATATAACATAACATTACAATCCGTCAATCATGCGTCCTGGATATATGTGTCCATATTCTACCGCCAAGAGTTTACCTATCCTCCTCAAGTTTGCTGTAAAACTCCGCGAATGCTAAATTTAAGCAACCTTTGCGACAAACCGAAGGGTCCGCGGCTGATGACATCCTCCTTACAATGCTGCGCGGCACGGTACCGAAACATCCGCTTTCCGTGATTATTCTGCACGCGAGGCAATGCAAGGTGGCAAGACTGTCTGTTGTCACGGGTTACATGGTCACGATTATAGTTAAGAATGGACGCGCAAGGCGGCATTCGAAATCCCTCAATGAGATACATATAACGCACACTTAAAAATTACAAATTAAGGTCACATGTCAGGTCACGGTCAAGTCAAACGTCAAAATCGAGGTATTTGAGTTTATGGACAATACTTGCCATCCATGGCATTCGATTGCGCCTATAATCACCCAAAGTCCTGTCAAAGGTATAATACATATCCCACATGAGCTAAAGTGAGATTGTTGGAAAAGGTCAAGGTCAGATCAGGTCACAAAAGGTCTACACACAAAATATCTACGAAAGTCTTGCAGCACATGCTTAATGGATGCTTTAACCCGCGAGTTACTGGGGTATATTTCATAACGCGACTTACTGGGGAGGGGGGGGGGGGCTATTTGTTGCCCCCCTCTGATCTCCGGAACTACTGGACCGAATGTAAAAATTCAAACGGCATTCGATAGCCCTGGGAAATTTATCGAGGGAAACATAATATTGTTGACCTCGGGGTCACCGATGACGTCACAGGTCAGGTCAAGTACAAAATGTTTGACCGTGTCAAAAGGTCTCGATGGATGGAATTGTCGCGCAAAATTGCGATATTAAACGCATAAGCTGTCGATAAATCGGTATGATTCGTGTGTCTGACACTTCTAAGTACCTTTCTAAGCTGTTTATGACCTTGGGTCAGGTCATCCGAAGTCACGAGGTCAAACTGCAGATTACGGTTATTAGGCGTTGTAACACATGTTTATGGGTTTGTTTTTCGTCTAGAACGCGAAAAATGACCTTATAACATTGTTTGTTCCATATATATAGAAGTAAAAAGCAAAAATGGAAATGCGTTTTTTATGCATAGTAATGATGTGAGAAGTGGTCGATTTTTGTCATTTATAGATCATAACTCGGTCATTTTTAAAGATATCGACTTTAAATTTGGTACACATATTCACCGCATACGTCTCGATCACATATATTCCGGTTTTTGGATAATTCTGATTTTTTCTTGAAAATGTTGAAAAAAGGTATTTGGATTTCTCAAAATTTCGAAGAAAAAAAACTCAAATCTGAGATAGCAGTTTGATAGCCCGGTCTATTGTCAGTAATATGATTCAAAAACAATTTAGTTTATCTCAAATATCGCACCTGTGACAGCGTTTTCCGCAAACCATTATTTTGCAACAAAAACCGAAGAACATGACGTCACTCTGACGTCATTCCCGGTTGACCTATCATAGCCTCACATTTTTCCTTTTGCCAACATGTGTAGACTTGATGTGAGAGAAGGTACTGCAGGTTCGGTGACGATACCGGTGTTCGTTTAGGAGTTATTGCAAAATAACGTGAGGGGGGGGGGGGAATAGTCCCCCCCTCCCCCCAGTAACTCGCGGGTTAACGCGTATAATTCGATATTGATAGTCATTTTACCACCTGACTTCATTTACGTGAAGTTAGTGTCAAGTTCAGGTCACTGAAGGTCAAAATTTGAAATTGATAAATCGAAAGGAAAAAAACATGTTTCTATATCGGTTTTATCTTTTAAAAAATACAGTGCTGGCATTTAATTTTAAAATTTTAATTTTAATTTTCACAAAAAGGGGCTCACTTCCAGGAAAATTGAGAGATCAATGTTTGAGGTAGTAACATGCAAAACATCAGTCTTATTTGCCGTGATTAACCTGACCAAATTAGACTCCAGAGTTATGGTGGCCGTCATTCCCCACTCTCCCCTACTTGTTTTTTTTTAATATTACCCAAAATGTAATTTTCGAAATAGAAAAAGTTGTTATTTCCCTTTAAAATTAGACGCGATAAATTTGATACCATAGATGTTGCATAACATAATGCAGACAAATAAATCCAAAGGTGAACATTTCCCTTTAACCCTATTTGTAACAGGGGGGGGGGGCGGATTCCGCCCCCCCCCCCTCATGTTTTTCGCAGATATCTCCAAACGGCTGGGAGCAGACCCATTAAATTTTGAGACTTTTCCTAGAATTGAATTCCCCATTTGGATTCGAAATGTTGAGTTTTTAACCTGAACAGAGGCGGTTCCAGGGTACGGTTTTGTGACGGTTCGGCGGCGACATTTGGCGATAATACGGAAATGCGATCTTCACGGTTTCTTCCTAACTGCCTCAAGTATGAAGGAGTTACATCGGTTTACGGTGATTGCAACAAGTGCAAATTAGTTGATGTTAATGAAATATCATAAAAATTGCATGGCAGAGGCGGTTTCAGGGGCTTGAAAAGGGGTTCCAGGAAGTATCCAATGCTTGGCGGGAAGCCAATATAGAGCGATGTAAGGAGCATGTATAGCTA
>JAXIVJ010012060.1:5000-7500 GCA_036785665.1 Chirona hameri | reverse complement strand
AGAATCACATTTGACGGTACACTGTCTTTATCCTGTCCGGAGGCAGCTTTCACGGTAATCGGTGATATAATTTTTACATAATGTCGTAAGTACGTCTTCTTAGTGAAGTGTTATTTTTCTGATCCCAGAAACGCTTCCAATCTAAAAGTTTGAAACTTATCGTATGTTTCTATATTGTTACTAAATAGTTGTCCTTATTTTGGCTCAGGGTCCTAAGATTGCTCTGGAGCTGGGTGTGGAGTGGAAAATTCCGGCCAAAAATAAGCATAAAGAGTGGAAAGTCAACCAAAAAGCATATGCATTCGGCTTTATCAATTCCCAATTATTATTCTTACCAGAATGAGTTATTACCTATGTCAATTATTACCATTATTTCCCTCCACAGGCTGTCCCTATCATTGCATTCATAAATTAGTATCAGGGTTCCAATTATCCAATACATTTTTCAATAAAGAGTGGAAAATTCACAATAAAACGCAGAAAAAAGTGGACAAATAGTATCCATAGGGGTGTGTTCAAAAAAAGAGGGCTGGAGACGCAATATCTTTTCCACTCAAATTTGCCAGTGCTAGGATACTGTTTTGGCTGATTATTGTAAAGATTGCTGCACTTGCAATTACCTGAAGAATGAACCATTGAGCACGCATATTTTGCGAGGTGTATCACAGCTTGGTGATTTGCTCCCAGAATATAGCAAACATATGATATAAATTTTCTGTAGACAATGTTTTGCAAGGTGTATCACATCTTGCTGATTTGTTTCCAAAATATAGCAAACGTATGAGATGAATTTCCAGTATACAAATGGTTGAATTTGCAGTCTAAAATACTAGGTTTCGTAATTATAGAAGTTCTGTGTACGATTACTATCGGGAATTTCTGGATTCGCTTGAGTTGTTTACATCACTGGAGTGCCTTTGTTCAATGTAAGACATGCTGAAGATTACCTGGGATTCTCAAATCTTCCGAACTCTATGAAATTGGGCTTTGAAACTTGCAAAACGGTTCGCGATGAAACCTGTCACTGGGGCTGATTGCGAAAGTACGAGATTGGGGCTGAGAATGGCCACCGTCACGGTGTTCGATTGGGCAGCAAACTCCGTACGTAGGGCGTAGGAGGGCTTGTGATTGAGATCTGTCCTGGCTTCACAGCAGTGGCTTCTCGGAGAATTTAGAGAGCCGGCTCCAGCCAAGTTTCGTGCTGTTCCACACCCGTGGCCCCTGCCAATCGGCCTCTAACCTGTCACCCGAACGTAACGGGTGCCCACTGAGAATTGAAGAAAAATCCGTTGATCATCGCTTGCGGGAAAGCAGTTTGTTCAATACTAGTAAAGCTGTGGTCAACGATTCACCGTACGTTACACTCCCCATGGGCGCCGCATAACTATGCAACTGTGGCGCCCTTACACCCCATGATCAACTATCATCACTACACTTCCCATCCTAAAGTAATCGTTGTATCTTCACTCACTTGGCTTGGAGCGCGTGCTTTGGGAGTCGCTGCAATCTCTTTTCGCCTGGAAGCGGGAAATATATAAAAAATATAATATACAAAATATATATAAAAAATATATATATTGCTTGGTGACGCCGAAGGTTTCTAAATGCCCTTGTATTGCTTTCATCGAAAATCAGACTGGACACAAAACATTATTGATTCCATATGCTTGGAAGTTGCTTTGCAAAGATGGGCTGCATTTTCTCCTTATCAAGGTTGATATTCAGATGAAGGCCAGTTGATATTCAGGCTGATGGCCACCCGGCTGAGAAACATGAATCATTGTAACATGAAACATGAATCATGTAACATGTAACATGTAAACATGAATCATTGTATTTTCTTCAGTGTTCTCAGTACATCTCAAACTGATATGTTAAGCATTTATCTCATATCTGGTAGCCATTACTGGCTAAGTTTTAATAAATGTATGATTATGTAGGAAATTAGGCAGATATAAAAAAGCCAGAAATAGCGCGTGTCATTATGTCTATCTTGGTATATTCATCAAAGTATCCTAAGCAGTCGATTCGTGGATCTTATTACGCCTCTCTATGCACATTGATT
This sequence comes from Chirona hameri, assembly GCA_036785665.1. Classification (NCBI taxonomy): domain Eukaryota; kingdom Metazoa; phylum Arthropoda; class Thecostraca; order Balanomorpha; family Balanidae; genus Chirona; species Chirona hameri. The sequence continues at coordinate 5,435 of JAXIVJ010012060.1, read as the reverse complement.
GTGTGCAAAAAAAGTAACACAGGTTGTACTTCTTGCAGGTGTGCTGGGTAACCTTGTTGTTGCTGAAAAAGTAAATCAGCTGGCTTAACCCTATTCCTCTCCGTTTTTTACGCTAAATCTGTCGGGGAGGGCGATTCCCCCCCCCCCCCCCCCCCCCCCCTAAGGATCTCGGCTCATATGATAGCCACAATAACGAAATTTGGTGAGTAGGAAGGAACTACAAGGAACTCTCTTGTGTGTAATTTTCATGACCCTTGGGTCAATATCTTCCGAGGTCAAACGAGCGTCAAATGTACCGAAATGTCCATGATGGTTTTTTGTGAATAAGGTTTTACATATGAAAGATAGATTTTTGCCCATTATCGTGTTTTTTCTCGTCAAGACGCATCGAAATATATCAAGTTTTTCCCGGAAAGGTCAATTTTAAAATTCACC
>JAXIVJ010012059.1:0-41495 GCA_036785665.1 Chirona hameri | reverse complement strand
ATATATATATATATATATATATATATAACTGCTCTCCCTACTTTTGAGCGATATTCCCTCTTCAATCAATCGGATTGGTTTGGGCTTAAAAGTTCGGAGAAAACTTTGATTATGTGTGGGGTTGTGAATTAAATGTTATTTGTCAAACTTGAAAGCTCGAACCTGTCGAACTGATACCAGTGATTGAAGAGCGTGAAATCGCTCAAATGGGGGGAGGGCAGATGGCATTACTTCCCCCCAGCTGAAAAATGGGACATAGCCATCTGCCATCCAGCCCCCACCGCCTACGCCTATTGATTGTTATTGTGGGTTTGTGAAATAAAAGTTTTCTCCGAACTTTTAAGCCCGAACCAATCCGAGTGATTGAAGAGGGAAAATTGCTCAAAAGTAGGGAGAGCAGTTAATATCGTTGGCCCCAGTCCAACAAGTGGGGCCTTGGTCTCCTGGCCCCAGTTTCTACGTCTATGAGCTTTAATATTGAGGGTAGAAGATTAAGTGTAATCATAACAACTTTAAGGCACCCATACCGAATCAACATCAGCGATGTAAGAGGGAGCAATCGCTCAAAACTGGGGATGCAGTTAACATTGTTGGCTCCCTCGACCTAAAACGCTGGGCCCTGGCCTCCCCGAGCCCCCGGTTCTTAGGTATGCTTATGTCATTGCGGGGTTATGAATTCATCGTTATTCTCCCAATTTTGAAGCATTTATCTCGAATAAATATCAGTGATCGAAGAGGGTGAAATCGCTCAAAAGTGAGGGGGCCAGTTATCAATGTTGGACACCCGGGCTAAACAGTGGGGCATGTGGCCCCGGTAGATTGCCCCGGTCGCAAAAGTAGATTGCATACATTGTATACGGTGGTATTTATTTTAGCTCAGGTTTTCTCCAGAATTAAGCCCTGTGTAGTGTTTATTTGTTTGTGTGTCTGGGATGCTTTGAAAAGCATTACGGTGTTACGACAGGTTACGTGGCTAAATCCGCAGCTCGTACAACAGGCTCCGTCATGCCACTGCCCGGACCTGGCAGACCCGGACCGATCCTGAGGGCCAGTCGGCAGGCCCTCAGGGTCAGGGCCGGTCGGCCGGCCGGTGGCACGGGTCGCCGACCCGTTGGTCGGAGGCTCGTGCACTCCCTCGCTAGGTGAAGCCGCGTATTAACGCGAGGTGGCGCTGGCGGGGGCTCTCATATGTGAAAATTACGAACATGTATAAATGAACTTGTGCATGCTCTTCCGAAAAGCAAAATGTATACAAACAAAAACAATACAGTGCTACGCATACATTTCATGATTCGTTTTTTTTTTACAGCAGTGGGCAGCTGACAACACTACTATAGCAATGTTAGCTCTTCTCGACTAAAATGTAACTGTTAAAAGGTTGGATTGCTTAGCTCAAATTATGAGCAATCGGCCGCCATCGGTGGAATTATACCACCACTGCTGGAAACTGAAACTGGACACATTTGCTATTCTGTGGGTAGGGTATGCCCATAGGCGTAGGGAACGTTTACCGTTATCTAGTGGAAAAACAAACGAGCAAAAACGAGCAACTTTGCTACAAACGAGCAACGTCTTTGATGGTTAACCCGCCATTGACTGGGGAGGGGTGTTTGTTTAACGCCCCACCCCCTGATGAATTTGTGCAATAGCTGAAAAACTAATAGCCCTATCAAAGTGAAACTTCGGGTACCTTCTTATAAAAAATGTTTACGTCTTGTGAGCAAAAATAAAACAAAATATTCAGTTTTTTCTCGAGTTATAGCGAATTTAGTGACGTCACTACACACGAGTTTTACACCAAAATCAGCTAAACTTTGCCAAGCTGTACAAATGCCACATTTGAAGCAAAATACAATCAAAAACGTCAAAAGATAGAAAATTGCACCGGCTAAAAGCTGGCTATCTGGGATTTTTTTAAATATTTTAAGTTTTTTATCCAAAAACTCAAAAAACATTTGTTTTAGGGGAAAATGATCACAAAATCAAAATTTTCTAAAATATTCATAAAACCGGAAGTTATGTCAGAGAACCATACCTAGGCAACTACCATGCTAAATTTCAAACTGATATCTTTATTTTTGACTGACTTATGACATATAAAGTATGGGTAACTTATAACGTCATATTTTCAAATTGCGTTTTTTTTTTGCTTTTATTGACTAGATAGAGACAAAAAAATGCCTTCACTGTATTTCTAAGACAATACTGGTCTAGCAACATGCCTTTTTTGTTTACATTTTCCAATTTAAATTGTTGAGGTGGTGTACCCTTATGTACCTTTTTACAGATCAACGGTACACCGCACGGCCTCGCAATGGCCACCATTCGAAAGAGCGTCACAAAATGAAGGTGGGGTTTTCCTCGGAATTTCGATTTAGGTCACCCAAGGTCACCCATCAAGGTTAAGCTATCAAAATCAACCAAAATGGACCTTATGTACCTTTTTACGGACTAACGGTGCTTTGCACGCTTTTTTAAATGGCACCATTCGAAAGGGCGGCTCAAAATAAAGGTGGGTTTTTCCTCGGAATTTCGATTTGGGTCACTCAAGGTCACCCATCAAGGTCAAACTATCAAAACCAATCCAAATCGACCCTATGTACCTTTTTACGGACAAACGGTGCTTTGCACGTTTTTTTAATGGCACCATTCGAAAGGGAGGCTCAAAATGAAGGTGAGGTTTTCCTCGGAATTTCGATGTATGTCACCCAAGTTCACCCATCAAGGTCAAACTATCAAAATCAACCAAAATCGACCTTATGCACCTTTTTACGGACAAACGGTGCTTTACACGTTTTTTTTGCATGGCACCATTCTAAAGAGCGCCTTAAAATGAAGGTGGAGTTTTCCTCGGAATTTCGATTTAGGTCACCCAAGGTCACCCATCACGGTCAAACTATCAAAATCAATCAATATCGACCTTATGTACCTTTTTACGGACAAACGGTGCTTTGCACGTTTTTTAAATGGCACTATTCGAAAGAGCGCCTCCAAATGAAGGTGGTGCCTTTCTCGGAATTTCGATTTAGGTCACCCAAGGTCACTTATCAAGGTCAAACTATCAAAATCAATCAAAATCGACCTTATGTACCTTTTTACGGATAAACGGTACAATATACGGCCTCGCAATGACCACCATTCGAAAGAACAGCTCAAAATGAAGGTGGAATTTTCTTCAGCATTTCTATTTAGATCACCCCAGGTCACTCATCAAGGTCAAACTATCAATATCCATTTAAGTCGACCCTATGTACCTTTTTACATACAAACGGTGCTTTGCACGCTTTTTTTAATGGCACCATTCGAAAGGGCGGCTCAAAATGAAGGTGGGGTTTTCCTCGGAATTTCGATGTATGTCACCCAAGGTCACCCATCAAGGTCAAACTATCAAAATCAACCAAAATCGACCTTATGCACCTTTTTACGGACAAACGGTGCGTTGCACGTTTTTTAAATGGCACTATTCGAAAGAGCGCCTCCAAATAAAGGTGGTGTTTTTCTAGGAATTTCGATTTAGGTCACCCAAGGTCACCCATCAAGGTCAAACTATCAAAATCTATCAAAATCGACCGTATGTACCTGTTTACGGATAAACGGTCCAATGTACGGCCTCGCAATGACCCCCATTCGAAAGAACAGCTCAAAATGAAGTTGGAGTTTTCTTCGGAATTTCGATTTAGGTCACCCAAGGTCACTCATCAAGGTCAAACTATCAAAATCAATTTGAATCGACCCTATGTACATTTGTACGGACAAACGGTGCTTTGCACGTTTTTAAAATAAAAAATGGCACCATTGGAAAGGGCGGCTCACAATGAAGGTGGGGTTTCCCTCGGAATTTCGATTTGGGTCACCCAAGGTCACCCATCAAGGCCAAACTATTAAAATCAATCAAAATCGACCTTATGTACCTTTGTACGGACAAACGGTACACCTCACGGCCTCGCAATGGCCACCATTCGAAAGAGCGGTTCAAAATGAAAGTGGTGTTTTCCTCGGAATTTCGATTTAGGTCACCCAAGGTGACCCATGAAGGTCAAACTATCAAAATTCATCCAAATCTGGCTGTTGGCTAACTTCATGGCCAACAGCCGTGAAGTTCGCCAACAAGTAGGAACAAATGGCATAATCTTCCTACTGTATCTTAAGTAGGAAGATTATTATGCCATTTTTTAAACAATTGTCTGGTATTTACTTTGTAAATAAAACAATAAAATGTGGTCGAACGATATAGGTTGCATTCTTCGTAGACGCGAAAAATCCGATGTCGGCGTGGCGCGCAATGTTTGCGATTTGCGCGCTAATGTTTGCGATGTTTGCCTAAAATACGCATGTAGGTCAAGTCGCATACAAGGATCACGAATTTGATGTTATTTTTAATGTCAAGGTCCATAGGTCAAGGTCAAATGAGTAAAGAAGGTTGTGTACCCTTATGTACCTTTTTACAGATCAACGGTACAACGTACGGCCTCGCAATAGCCACCATTCGAAAGAGCAGATGAAGGTGGGGTTTTCCTCGGAATTTCGATTTAGGTCACCCAAGGTCACCCATCAAGGTCAAACTATCAAAATCAACCAAAATCGACCTTATGTGCCTTTTTACGGACAAACGGTGCTTTGCACGTTTAAAAAAATAAAAATGGAACCATTGGAAAGAGCGCCTCAAAATGAAGGTGGGGTTTCCTCGGAATTTTGATTTAGGTCACCCAAGATCACCCATCAAGGTCAAACTATCAAAATAAATAAAAATCGACCTTATGTACCTTTTTACGGATAAACGGTACACCGTACGGCCTCACAATGGCCACCATTCGAAAGAGCGGCTCAAAATAAAGTTGGGGTTTTCCTCGGAATTTCGATTTATGTCACCGAAGGTCGCCCATCAAGGTCAAACTATCAAAATAAATTAAAATCGACCTTCTGTACCCTTTTACGGACAAACGGTGCTTTGTACGTTTTTTATATGGCATCATTCGAAAGAGCGCCTCAAAATAAAGGTGGGGGTTTTCCTCGGAATTTCGATTAAGGTCACCCAAGGTCACCCATTAAGGTCAAACTATCGAAATCAACCAACATCGAGCTGATGCACCTTTTTACGGACAGGCGGTGCTTTGCACGTTTTTTTTAATGGCACCATTCGTGGGGTTTTCCTCAGAATTTCGATTTAGGTCACCCAAGGTCGCCCATCATGGTCAAACTATCAAAATTCATCAAAATCTGGCTGTTGGCTAACTTCACGCCCAACAGCCGTGAAGTTAGCCAACAAGTAGGAACAAATGGCATAATCTTTCTACTGTTTCTTAAGTAGGAAGATTATTAGAGTTAGCAGATTATTAGTTTGACCTAGATGGGTGACCTTGGGTGACATAAATCAAAATTCCGAGGAAAACCCACCTTCATTTTGAGGCGCTCTTTCGAATGTTGCCGTTGGAAAAAAAACGTGCAAGGCACCGTTTGTCCGTAAAAAGGAACATAGGGTCGATTTGATTGATTTTGATAGTTTGACCTTGATGGGTGACCTTGGGTGACATATAGCGAAATTCCGAGGAAAACCCCACCTTCATTTTGAGGCGCTCTTTCGAATGTTGCCGTTGGAAAAAACGTGCAAGGCACTGTTTGTCCGTAAAAAGGTACAAAGGGTCGATTTTATTGATTTTGATAGTTTGACCTTGATGGGTGACCTTGGGTGACCCAAACGAAGTTCCGAGGAAAACTCCACCTTCATTTTGAGCCGCTCTTTCGAATTGTGGCCATTGCGAGGCCGTGCGGTGTACCGTTGATCTGTAACAAGGCACATAAGGGTACACAACCTTCTTTACTCATTTGACCTTGACCTATGACCTTGACATTAAAAGACATCAAATTCGTGATCCTCGTATGCGACTTGACCTACATGCGTATTTTAGGCAAACATCGCAAACATTAGCGCGCAAATCGCAAACATTGCGCGCCACGCCGTCAGCTGATTTTTCGCGTCTACGAAGAATGCAACCTACATCGTTCGACCAATTTGTATTGTTTTATTTACAAAGTAAATACCAGATAATTGTTTAAAAAATGGCATAATAATCTTCCTACTTAAGAAACAGTAGCAAGATTAGGCCATTTGTTCCTACTTGTTGGCCAACTTCACGGCTGTTGGCCGTGAAGTTAGCCAACAGCCAGATTTGGATGAATTTTGATAGTTTGACCTTCATGGGTCACCTTGGGTGACCTAAATCGAAATTCCGAGGAAAACCCCACCTTCATTTTGAGCCGCTCTTTCCAATGGTGGCCATTGCGAGGCCGTGAGGTGTACCGTTTGTCCGTAAACAGGTACATAAGGTCGATTTTAATAGGTTTTGATAGTTTGACCTTGATGGGTGACCTTGGGTGACCTAAATCGAAATTCAGAGGAAAACCTCACCTTCATTTGGAGCCGCTCTTTCGAATGGTGCCATTAACAAAACGTGCAAAGCACCGTTTGTCCGTAAAAAGGTACATAAGGTCGATTTTGATTGATTTTTATAGCTTGACCTTGATGGGTGACCTTGGGTGCCCTAAATCGAAATTCCGAGGAAAACCCCACCTTCATTTTGTGCCGCTCTTTCAAATGGTGGCCATTGCGAGGCCGTGCGCTGTACGGTTTGTCCGTAAAAAGGTACATAAGGGTACACAGCCTTCTTTACGCGTTTGACCTTGACCTATGACCTTGGCATTACAAATAACATCAAATTCGTGATCCTCGTATGCGACTTGACCTACATGCGTATTTTAGGCTAAAAAATTGGCCGTTGCAAATTTCCGTTTTGTTGGCTGTTGGCTAACTTCACGGACATCATCTGATTTGTGTCAGTATATTCAGGGGGTGTTATCCCGGGATTCCCCATGTATCGGCTGCCGAGCGGCACAGCATTATCAATGACGTCACTGATGCTGTGGGTCATTAGTGGCCAGCCCCGTCGCCCCCATGCACGTGACCACCACATTTGGTGACCCCGACGTGATCGACGAGTCCGCCCACTGTGATGGGCTCTAGTGGACATTCACGTGCTCGTCCGCGGATGCAGTGACTGACTCAGTGACCAGCCTCGCGGAGTGCGCTGTGACGATCGGTGTGCGTGGCCTCGCGGAGTGGGCCCGGCAGTGCTGTGAACGTCTGAGATAATGACCGACGCCATGCCTGACTTTGAAGCACGCCCGTCTGTGACGTTCAGGCTGCCCGCTTTCTCGCCGAAGGAGGCAGACTTATGGTTGGTACAGGTGGACTGCGCCTTCGATGTGTCAGGCATCACGGACGATGTCGCGAAATTCAAGTTGCTGGTGGCCAACCTGCCGGTCCATGTGGCGTCCCAGGTGCGGGACGTTGTTACAGCGACCTCCCTTCGTTTATCAACCTGGTGACGGCGCTCCGTTTGCGTCTGGCGCAATCGCGGGCCTCCCGGCTGGAGGCTCTGCTGCGCGACCAGCAGCCCACACAGCTGCTGCGCAACATGCACCACATGCTGGGCGGCGCACAGGACGACACAGGGCTGTTGCGCACCCTCTTCCTGCAGCGACTGCCAAAGACCGCCGCCCTAGCACTGCTGCCGGAGGCCACACATCTTGAAGACCTGGCCAGCGCTGCCGATCGATTCTTGGACGCCTCTCGGGTTGCAACGGTTGCAGCAGTTATCGCCCTGCCATCTGCAGCAGCTAGCGCCCAGACAGCTGACTCTGCCTGCAGCTGCCAACCGACCGCCAATTCGGAGCTGACTGCTGCTGTGTCGGCTCTCACCGCGACTGTGGCGCGCATGGAATCGTCGTTCCAGCGCCTCAACGCCAAACACCAGCGACGCAGCAGGTCACGTCCGCGCAGGCCGGCCACCTCAGGCGCTACAGACGCTCGCCAGCTGCTGGCATCAGATGGGTACTGCTGGTACCACCAGCGGTACGGTGCCGACGCCCATCAGTGCCGGCAGCTCTGCACATGACAGGAAAACTAGCGCGCCTGTCTGCGCTGGCGCCAGCGAAGACGGGCCGCCCTCAACTGGCGCCCCCTGTTCTATGCTACCGACCGCCTCCGCGACTGCCGGCTGCTCGTGGACACGGGAGCGCAAGTCAGTGTCCTCCCTTCCCACGTCCTGGGTCGAGGGGACGTTGTCCAGACGCAGGACGCCCCACGGCTGGAGGCGGCCAACGGCTCGGAGATCTGGTTGCATGGCGCCGTTGCCACCACCATTCGGCTGGGAGCGACCACGTTCACCTGGACGTTCCTCGTCTCTGATGTGTCGTCTGCCATCCTGGGAGCTGATTTCCTGGCGCACCATCGGATCACCGTGGACATGCAGCGGAAGGCTCTCCGGACAGACTGCGGCGCGACGTGCGCCGTCGGCACTCCAGCCGACATCGGCCCCCTGGGATTCCGGACTTGCGCAGTGCCGAACTGCCACAACATGTTACGAGAGTTACCGCGGATCACATCGACCGCGGTAATATCAACATGTCAGAATTTGCTCTCCCGATGGTCGCCAGCGCTTGTCCGGGGCGGTTAGAAACCCTATCGGGGTGTATCAGGGCACATCGCTGGGACCCCTGTTGTACAGCATGTTCTCCAACGACCTTAGCCTGCACGTTGGTGATAATGTGAACATCACACAGTACGCCGATGACACACAAATTCTTGTTACCGGACACAAACGTGACATTGTGTATCTCATTCAGCACCTGGAATCGGCCCTGTGCGCTTTGTTCCAGTGGTTCACCCAGAATAAAATGAAAGTCAACTCTAGCAAGACTCAACTGATCGTTTTAGGCACCCGTCAAATGCTCCAGGACCTACCAATAACTTCCATCAATGTAAATGGTGTGACCGTAGAGGAGGCTCAACGAGTAAATAACTTAGGGATAGTGATGGACCGGCACTTATCTTTTGAACCGCATGTCAACCAACTGGTAGCGAAGTGCACTGGTCTGTTGATCGGACTGAGCCATGCGAGGCATCGCCTCCCCCATGATGTACTGCCGGCGCTCGTGAACGGACTAGTGATCTCACTGATTCGCTACTGTATTGCTGTATACGGAAACTCTACTGCACAATCAGTGACGCGTATACAGAGACTACTCAACTTCTGTGCGAGAGTGGTTTCAGGGCGGCGCAGGCGCGACCACGTGCGTGATGTACTGGACGAGTTGAACTGGTTACCTGCCCAGGACCTCGTGATGTACCGTACATTATGCTTGCTCAAAGTGATCATGACCCAGGGACAACCAAATGACCTTGCGAGCCAATTCCATACCGTGCGGAGTGTGAGACAGAGATCGACCAGACAGGATGACCTCCTTGTCGTACCACGGATCAGGACCGAGTCCAGGAGGCGGAGGTTTGCTTATCGAGCCGCCCGAGCATATAACGCCCTACCGCCAGACATTAGGGAGACCCGTATTTCTGTGTTCAGAAAGAAGGTCAAGAAACAGCTGGGTATGGCGCGGCGGTGATAGTGCAGGTGTGTGTATGTGTGTATGTATATGTATCTTATGTGTATGAGATTAGGTATTTTATCCATGCCATTGACGCGAGCACATGAAAAGCCAGCGTGTACCTGGATGGGCTTTAAATATATTCTGATTCTGATTCTGATTCTGACCTCAACTCGTCGGCTGCCCGTTCGGCACAGTGTAACCCACCATATCGTCACGCAGGGACCTCCCAAGGTCAGACGCCCCCGCTGGCTCGCCCCTGATCGCCTGCAAATCGCCCGCCACGAGTTCGATCGCATGATGGAGCTTGTCGTCGCTCGTCCGTCAAACAGCAGCTGGGCGTCGCCCCTGCACTTGACGCCGAAGAAGGAACCTGGCCAGTGGCGGCCATGCGGGGACTACTGCGCCCTGAACGCCGCTACTGTCCCCGACCGCTACCCAGTGCCCTACTTGCAAGATTGTGCGGCGAACCTCCACGGCTGCAAAGTTTTCTCAGAGATCGACCTCGTGCGCGCCTACCACCAGATACCAGTCGAGCCGGAGGACATCTCAAAGACGGCCATCACGACCCCGTTCGGCCTGTTTGCGATGACTCGCATGGCTTTCGGGCTGCGGAACGCGAGTCAGACCTTCCAGCGCTTCATGGATGAGGTGACGAGGGGTCTGACCTGCTGCTTCGTTTACCTGGACATCTTAGTGGCCAGCACGTCGCACGAAGAGCACCGCCACCATCTCCGGCAGGTCCTTGACCGACTCAATCGGTACGGCGTGACCCTCAACCCAGCCAAGTGCGTCTTCGGCGCCAGCCGGCTCAGCTTTCTGGGGCACGACGTGTCGCCGGACGGCATCGCCCCGCTGCCGGAGAAGTCGCAGCGGTGCAGGACTTCCCGCGCCCCACGACGCAGACCCAGCTCCGGCGCGTGATCGGCCTGGTGACATATTACCACCGGTTCCTGCCGTTTGCCGCCGCTCTCCTCCGCCCGCTCCATCAGCTCATCAACCCGAAGCAGAAGCGGTCGGCACCACTCCAGTGGACGCCAGACGCTGAGGGCGCCTTCCATCGCGTCAAGGTCGCCCTCTCGGAAGCCGCCAGGCTGGCGCATCCAGCGCCCGGCGCCGCCCTGAGCCTGCAGGTCCACGCTTCGGACACCGGCGTCGGCGCGGTACTGCAGCAGCACGTCGACGGCGCTTGGGCGCCGCTGGCGTTCTTCTCGAAGACGTTGCAGCCGGCGGAAACCCGATACAGCACCTTCGGCCGGGAGCTGTTGGCGGTGTACCTCGCCGTGAAGCACTTCAAACACTCCCTGGACGACCGCGACTTCACCATCTTCACAGATCACAAGGCGCTGGTGTCTGCCATCGGCTCCGGCTCGTCCACCTACTCTCCGCGGGAGATCCGGCACCTCGACCTCATCTGCCAGTTCATCACCGACGTGCGCCACGTGCCAGGCAGGGACAACACCGTAGCGGATGCCCTGTCCCGCACCATCTACGTGCTGTGGTCGCCCGAGCCTCCCCTGCACGACTTCGACGCTCTATCTGCGGCTCAGCAGGAGGACAGTGAACTGCTCCAGTTCCTCGACACGCAGCATGGCCTGCAGGTGCGCGCAGTGCCCCTCGCGAGCGGCCGTACTCTACTCTGTGACGAGCCGACTGGCTCGGCGCGTCCGCTCATCCCTGCCGCCCTCCGGAGACTTCACTTCAAGCTCATGCACGGCCTGTCGCACCCCAGCGTCCGGGCAACGCAGGTCCTGTTGTCCCGCCGAGTGGTGTGGTCCGGAAGCAGAAGGACGTCCGCCACTAGGCTCGCAGCTGTATCCCCTGTCAGCGGGCCAAATTCCACCGCCACGTCCGTGCGCCGTTCGCCACGTGGACACCTCCTGCCGGGCGGTTCGAGGTGATCCACATCGACCTTGTGGCCCGCTGCTGCCGTCTGCGGGGCAGTCGTACCTCCTCACCTGCGTGGATCGTTTCACCCGGTGGGTCGAGGCCATCCCCATTCCGGACAGCAAAACGTCGACGGTCGCCAACGCCTTTGTGTCCGGTTGGGTCGCGCGTTTCGGCGTCCCGACCCGCGTGACCACAGATCGGGGCGCACAGTTCGAGTCCCGGCTGTGGCAGGAACTGTCTGCCCTCCTCGGCTGCTCCCGGCACCGCACGACGAGCTACCATCCACAGAGCAACGGCCTCGTGGAACGGGTCCACCGGCAGCTCAAGGGTGCGCTCCGGGCGTACCACGGTGCCAGCTGGACCCAGGCTCTACCGCTGGTGTTGCTGGACACGCGTTCGGCCCTGAAGGAGGACCTGGGCTGCACCACGGCCGAGCTGGTGTACGGCCAGTCTCTCTGCCTACCCGGCCAGAGTTCCTCGGCGCCACGCCCACCACCGTCCTATCGGACTCTGCCTCCTACGCGGCGGAACTCCGCCGGAGTATGCAGGGGCTGCGCCCTGTCGTGCCGCGAGCCTCCGCGGCTCACCGCCCCTGTTTCGTCCCGAAAACGCTAGCCAACACTACCCACGTTTTCGTGCGGCGCGGTTCTCGGACGTTGCTGGAGTGCCCCTACGACGGGCCGTTCCCAGTCCGGGACAGGACCGAAAAGACTGTCACCATCCTCCGGTGCGGCCGCCCAGACCGCGTCTCCATTGACCGAGTCAAGCCAGCGTTCCTGGAATCGGCCCCGGACTCACCACCGGCGGCAACTGACGCCCCACGGAACGACAGCTCCGCGGTCCCGTCCTGCGGCCCGCTGCTGCCACTGCCGCCCATCGCCCCTCCAGTGCCCCGCCCCCACCCGCCCCCGCTCCCACCCCGCCCGCCGTGCCTGCGTTCCACGCGGAATGGCCGCGTCGTTCGGCCTCCGGCGCGGTTCCAACACGTCACGTTCGCCAGTGACGTGTCCGGGGGAGGTGGTCTAGCGGACCACACACCGCGGGCCCTTGCCCGCCATCTAGCGGTCGTGTAATATCGCTGCAGTGGTTTAGTGCGAGTTTTTGTATTCGAACCTCCCGCGTCACTATGTTCGTTTGCCTGATTTGGTTACTCTGCTGCCATATGCTAAATTACTTTGTCGTCTTCTGTCTTGTAATATCGCTGTGATTACTCATCAGTTTCTTTAACCATCTATTTTTCGTTATATATTTGATTTGTACTGTGTTTACTGTCACGCAACTTTATACTAAAATATCGTCAACGTAATATTCCCTTGGATAAACATTTTATGTCCGACAACGTTGCAGCGTCTCTTTTCGTACTTCCTCTTCGTTTGATACTTGGTCCGCGTTGGACGTGTTTACAGGGGTGTGGTTTCCTATCTCTTTGTGGGTGCCAGGGCACCCACAAAGCTGAAATGGGCACCCACAATAGTCTTTCGGCACCCACAATCAAGAACATGTTTCAATATGCATAATATTTGTTTTTTTCATCTTTCAGGATCAGGATTTCTCTGATCGTCAGATGTTACAACTTTGATGATTGGGTAGCAGGTTTTTATTCCAAGCATCAGTTTGAAATCTTTCCAGCCGTTATGATCGCACTTTTCCTAGCGCATAATACATTTTGCCATGGCACTAGCTGTCAAGAAACTGAGCATTATTTTTTTTAAATCTTGTTTTATTTCATGCTCGAGGTTGTTCGATGCACATGTATTTACTTCAACGTCCATATACTTTTCCAAAAAAGTCATTACAAATTTTGTAAGCCGAAGGCGTGGTTCGAATTCCGAATCCGATGATAATAAAGGAAATAGCCAGTAACCCCATAATAAATAAATATGTAAATTTATACCGAAATTCTACTGTTATATATATTGCCTGTTGCAGCTTCATCAGTAAAGATAATGTCGATAATACCAATCGATATTATCATTGATGATGAAGCCTCAACAGACGAAATTTTTAACAGTATAATTTTGGGCTCAATTAATTTATTTATTTATTATGCGGTTAACGGTTATTTCTTTATAATAATCGTCATGATCAAACTCACTGGAGATTTCGCCATCGTAGTGATCCGAATTCCCCCACCTACGAAAACCAGCACCAATGTTTTTCGTTGGCTGTTGGAGTGGGATGGGGGGCAAACTAAATTTCAGTTTGGGCACCCACAATCATTTTCATAAAACCACACCCCTGCGTGTTTAGTCTCTCTCCGCAAATATATTCAATGTTCCTGATGAACCGAGCGTCGTGCACGTGACCGCCACACTCCTCAGTCAGATTGGTGCAGCGTATGGCCGTTTCGCCCCTCAGCCAGACCGGGGCAGCGTATGGCCATCTCCCCCCCCCCCTCAGCCGGACCGGGGCAGCGTATGACCGTCTCACCCCTCAGTCAGACCGGTGCAGTGTATGGCCGTTTCGCCAGTCGCACATCACACGGACCGGGGCAGCGTATGGCAGTCTCACCCTTCAGTCAGACCGGTGAAGTGTATGACTGTCTCGCCAGTCGCACATCACACAAACCGGGGCAGCGTATGGCCGTCTCCCCCTCAGCATGAATTAAGGGAGGGATACTTATCCGCGATAAACGCAATCTTAAATAGGATCGTGCCTTAGGCGCAACTATCCGTATCCCGTTCGAAATATTCGCACCGCACCAAGCCGCGTGCGGCGACAGTCGTGTCGGACCACATCACCAGTGACGTCACGCTAATATGAGCGATTGGGGCGCTAAAATCCCCGGATGGCTCTACCTCTCTTATACGGCCTTGAGTATATTCATTATTCACAGGTGGGTGGCAAGAGGACATGTGACCAAATGGATGAATCTGATTGGAGGCCCGGGTTTGTCTAGTTAACTGGCGCATTGTCTAGTGAACTGGCGCATTAGCTATCGCCATTTCTGACAAACAAATAATGGACTAGTTGCAGGGTACCTAAGTCACTACTATTATGTGTTTGATGAAAAGCAAATTAATAAAACATATTTTTTTTAGATTGACACTTCACTGTAAATTCCTCCGGATTATTAGTTTTTAAAATAATTAAGTATATTTACGTAATTTGAAATTCTGTTCTCCGATTGGTCGTGACGTCAGATGGCAACAGTTCAGGCGGTCAAAGTTACTTAAGGTAGTCTTGGGCGGCTCGGTTGACGCATTTCTTTTGAATAAGATTCCCCCTCACTCAAGAAGTAGTGGTGGGGAACATGATTTAACCCCCCCAACACATAAATTTGTCAGAGGGACCCTTCAAGAAGTTGACCGAAGGCCCCGAGGTGCCCCAGCCAGTCTGAGGGGCCCTCTAAGGCCGACAGTAGGCCCCCAGTCGGCCTGAGGTGGCCCTGGCCGGAGGGGCCTTCGGTAGGCATGAGGGGCCCTCGGTAGGCCTGATGGGACCCTCTGTATGGCCTGATGGGGCCCTCGGTAGGCCTGAGGGGGCCTTCGGTAGGCATGAGGGGCCCTCGGTAGGCCTGATGAGCCCTTGGTGAGCCTGAGGGGCCCTCGGTAGGCCTGATGGGGCCCTTGGTGAGCATGAGGGGTCGCTCGGTAGGCCTGAGGGGGCCCTCGGAAGGCCTGAGACTTCAACATGGGCCTGTCCGACGTTTTTTTGCGACTATTTAGGTCCCTGCAAAATATAGTGGCTTAAATCCGAGGAGATACCATTTCGCGCCATTTTTAGGGGGGGGGGGGGGGGGTTACCGTGAGATGGGGCCGCTTTGATCGAAGGGGCCCCTGGGTTTGTTCCCCTCCCCCATCCGAAAATACCACCCACCGCCACGGATACCACCTCCATAAGCGCTCTATCCGAACGCGTGCGATTTGTGGGCTGTGATTGAGACCGTCTGGTGAGGAATATAAGACGGGAAAAGCTACCACCGGGTGATAAAAAATACCTTGTTCTATCTTCTATCCATACCCGGGTCATGAATCTACCTGCGAAGTCATTTAGTACCTAAATATTTTTTCCCTAAAAAGCATTGCAAAATCTCCATGTTAAAGCAATGGGAGTATCAGCTGACTGAGATTCCTTGGAGCCAACCACACTGGAGGATCCCGGCGATTGGTTGCACGTGCGCTGGGAGGTCACGTGACTAAAACCTTACGCCCCTACCTCTATTAAAGTACCTTGTACCTTGATTATTCAGTGTTGTGGTTGTGGAGAGCATGTCAAGTTTGGGGAATGGGGCGTGAGCTGGAGCTGTCAAAACACAACAAACCATTGCACATCACACAGATGGGTGAGAGGCGATTTGTTTTGTATCTACTTGCTTAAGTTCCAGTAGGTAGGTACCACCACCACCACCCCACCAACTTTGTGTTTGGCATCACCAGCTTTTGCATAAGTCAAAAATTTGGTATTCTGATGTCATGTGAAGTAGCATATTTTCAAGCTGTATGCCTACTCACCATTATAAACATACATATGTAAACTATGTTTTTCATCCACACTGGAAAATAAATCCAACCTAACCTAACCAGCAGCTGTATCTATCTCTTGCAGCTGTATCTATCTGTCTGATCTTGATTTGTCATTAGGTTAAATGGTAATAGTTCAGTAATTCACCTCACCAGTTAATGGTGTTCTTGAGGTCCCTAATAGAAGAAGATAGTATTATTACGACAGACAGAAAAGTGTACCAATAATACCAAAGCTATGATGTCACCAAAAAATGATACATAATCAAACCTGACCTAACCTTTACAGTAATTAGGGGCGCAGGGACCCACATTTAGAATGCTCTACTCACATTCACTCGCTGCACTGCAGGACCTACCAAGAGGCTGTTGCCCCCACCTGGACCCCCCAGACCATCTTGTAGACAGTCAAAGATAACCCATTTTTCAGTCTGTCATAATATTACCGTCAACTGACTACTCTTCTTCTATTAGGGACCTCAAGGACACCATAAACTGGGGAGGTGAATTATTTAACTAATACCAGTTAAACAACTGTAATCCCAGACAAGTTCTAACACCAGAATTTTCATGCTATTGGTGTTACAGTGTAGTGTGTCAGTATCATCTACATTGTCAGTAGCATGACAAGTTTGGTGTTAGGATGTGTCTGGGGTTACAGTTGTCTACCCTACCTATATGCTTTTTTTCTGCTTATTGCAGAGATTCATGGTGTCTACATGCTTCCAGCCACCTTTTCCCTTGTATACATGTAAGGTTCTACTTACCATAAGTCTGTGCTTGCAAAGACATCAATATAATATCTTAATATCATCATAATATGTAGGTTTTATATCACTAAGAGTAATTCTTTCCTAACAACTATATATTTATAATAGTAAGGTAGATGTTGGTACTATGCAGGAACTATTTTTGTCCTTCCTCCTTCATACTGACTATAGGGTACAGCACCGTTATACTCAATCACCAAACAATTTTAACTTCATCCTTCAAGTACTTCATGTAATACTTGATTATTTTATTATTATTTTGGTCCCACATTCTAGAGACAATGCTAAGCTGATTTTTCAACAGCTTATGAAGTTGTAATAACTTATCAAATTATATCATCCAAGAACTGAGAACATCTTGGCCCTACAACATCCCCCACAGCCCCACAATCCCACAACATCCCCAAAACATTGTTGATTTGATTTCACTGTCAGTTTATGAAGTCCCTGTAACCCATCAAATTATATCAATGGGGAACTGGCAATGTTGCAAACCAGTATGCTTTGTTTCTGATGCACATCATTTCTACCCAGTTATTGCAGCATCCCAAACTCTGCACTGGCCACTGAATTAGCTCAGAGTTGATTCAGCAATCTTGCAAGATCAGAATAGACTCTTTCTTGTGTCAGATAATGAATAATTGAACCTCAAAGTTTTTTTGTGCAAAACTGGAATGAGGGTATTTTATCCTGATACACATTCCATCTAAAAAGCACATCTATATGGGAAGATTGTAGATGTTTTGGTGTCATCGTTGATCTGTGTAGGATTGGATAAAACAACAGACTGATAGCACGTTGCTGATGTGTGACAATCATGAAGCAATGCAGTAGCTGTCTGGGAAAGGCCATACAAAGCAGTTGGCCACACTGTCCACTAACTCTCTTTGTGTATGCTTTCAGGTGGACTGTGAGCCGTGGTTATGACCTGGTATCTCTAGCTCAGCTGTCAGCAGCCCTGTTATACCCTACACTGACTCTCGTCAGTTGGCATGAAGAAGTTCAGCTTCAAGGAGATGCTGGACGGCCTACTGGGGTCCACCCCAGCCCCGGCCCAGCTCCAGCAGCAGTTTCATGAGCGGCTCAGCGCCAGGGACTTCCAGGCCAAGAATGTGAGTACAGACGGATCTGGGCTGATCAGCGCGGAGACCAGAAGCGTAGGGACTGCACTGCAAATACCGGTAACGTGGCGCCCTCGGGTCGCGGCCATTTGCCACAATACCAAGTATGGCAAAGTTCGTGAAGAGAACGATGCCCTGTAGCAACCATGCACTATTGACATTCTTTGTTTACTTCGGTGGCATGCTCAGGAAATTTGATGCCCCCCAACAACAACAACAACAACAAAATAGTGTCGTGCTGCTCCATTTTTATTGCCCCCCATTGAATGGTGTGTGCCTCCATTTCGTGTTGCCCCTGTTGCAGAATGCAGCATGCAAACACACATTGCTGGCAACGCCCCAGCGTGGGATGTCTCCTACCTACGTCTGTGGTTTGTGCAGTACGGGGATGCCGATTGGCCATGTTTGGTTACCGGTGGGCCCCTGCGTCATAACACCGACACGATGGACGTTAGCTTCACATGCATTTGTGCTGTCGGTGAATTTCTAAAAGCAGGTTTCTTTACTGTAGCATTGCTAGTAGGCGTGGAACCACGAACAAAACAATACTCTGATGGTGACAAACTAATCTGCCCGTGAAAAGAAGACGTTCGGTGAGCTCTGCTAATTGCTATTGCGCTTACTCGGCCAGGCTCCAGAATGGTGGGGTGGTTCGGCGCCCGGCCATCCTGGTCTCGGTCTGGCACCGTCTGACACTGTCCGGCGACTCCCGTGGTGACCTGAAATTTGACTTTGTGGAACAGAATTAAACCGAAAAAGTCGAACGTAGAATGTTCGCAAAGTGGAAAACCGTGGACTTTATATGGACTGTCATTTTGGTTACCGTCCCATGTTAGTGGAATGATCAATAAAGACACATACACTTTGATCGTCCCCGGTCATTCCCAGGACCCTTTGCATGCAAACACGCTACAACCTATCGTACAGTCTGATATCAGGCTGATATCAGTTGTACGATGCTACGCGATCGTCTATGGCATTGTTGCTATCCGTCCAAGCAGTTTTGCTATCGCACAGCATCGCACAATCAGTTTTACTATTAATTGTACGATACTGTGCAAGCGTCTGTAATGCGTGTGGAACAACACAAACCCACCGCGTGCAAAAATCAGGAACTTGCGTGCATGTGTTGTCGGCGACGGGAGACGATTCTATGACGGTGCTGGTGCCCTCGACTGGGTCGGTTGGATGAGATCAGCCTAGCTGAATAAATATGCTACTGCGCCATGCAATGCACTATCTCGTGGCCGATCGTCCACAACACGTACGCGATGCCATTGGTCCAGCACGATATCCGCAGCGCGGGTCAAATCACACGACCTCGGATTAAACCAGGATCGAGTATACGCCGATAGTGTAGCGGAAGTGGAGTTATGGTAACAGACTTTATCTTAATCCTCAGCCACGTCTGAAGTGCGGTCTTAAGAACCTGATGTACACTATCGTCGCAAAGCGTCCGTGAAACTTGTACTCTTGTGTCATATGCCCTCTATTGGCTTGAGTTTTCAGCCATGATGTTTAATGGGCTTCCCGTCTACTATTTGATCAGTATTTGACTGGTCTGGTGAAAAGCTTAGGCGACTTTCACCTGTCACGTGACTGACTCGATGTTGACCCTCGGTAAATAAACATCCATATCTGTCCCTGCCGCTCCACACGCACAGGGTCTATAAACTCCTCTCAGGCCCGTACACAGGCCTATCGGTGCAGAGCAACAGGGACCCCCGCACCGACTCGTGTGTGGCGGTGCGCGGGTTGGCGCGGGTCCAGTGACCGGCCGGAGGAGGCGGCTGAGGGGCAGACTGTCTGCGTGTCTGCGTGTCTCGTATGTGGCGGTGCGCGGGTTGGCACGTCCAGTGACCGGCCGGAGGGGGCGGCTGAGGGGCAGACTGTCTGTGTGTCTGCGTGTCTCGTGTGTCTGTGTGTCTGCGTGTATGTGTGTCTGCGTGTCTGCGTGTCTGCGTGTCTGCGTGTCTGCGTGTCTGCGTGTCTGCGTGTCTGTGTGTCTGCGTGTCTGCGTGTCGGTATGTGTGTCTGTATGTCTGCGTGTCGGTATGTCTGCGTGTCTGTGTGTCTGTGTGTCTGCGTGTCTGCGTGTCGGTATGTCTGCGTGTCGGTATGTCTGCGTGTCGGTATGTCTGCGTGTCTGTGTGTCTGTGTGTCTGCGTGTCTGCGTGTCTGCGTGTCGGTATGTCTGCGTGTCGGTATGTCTGCGTGTCGGTATGTCCGCGTGTCTGCGTGTCTGTGTGTCTGTGTGTCTGCGTGTCTGCCGGCGGTGAGTCGCCACTCGCCAGCTGTGGGGGTGACGCATCAGTCCGTGACTCGTACTCAGACGGCAGCTGGTGTCTGTCTCCGGGTACAGTGTACAGACAGAACTGCGATCGGCTAACGACGAACAGCTTCAGCTGACTGGGTGGCAGAACTGCGATCGGCTAACGACCGACTGACTGGGTCGCCACCGGCCACGTAGCCTGAACACTGAGTAGCTGCGGCGCCCTGAACTCTCTGAATTCAGACTGCCACCACCATTTCTCTGCATGGTCGGTCGTGTTGGGCTGGTGCGTGTTGGCTGATCTAATCGCGGCGGACGAAGTTCCGTTCGGTTTTTGAACCCAGCACGATATCCTCTTCGAACCAAGGCGCTCACGGGGACTCGTACCCTGTTTCGAGGGGTATTGGGAGTCGGGTCGACCTTTTCAGAGCCCCCCTCCCCCGATAGATTTAAACCCCGGTCCCTGGCACGGGAAGCGAGCATCCTACCGCTGTGTCAGATTACCACCCACACGAAGTTGCCGGAGCTCTGCTCATTCACATACCGTGCAGTGACTGCCCCGGACACGTCGCTGCCTCACGGCTGAAAAGGCCGCTGAATGCTCCTATTACCGCAGCCAGAAAAGATCCCGATTAGCTCTTGTGGTTAGTCCGTCGGCTTTTATTCATATGCTAATATGGGTTGCAGTAGTTTTTTTAGACATATTTTAGATGGGGCTCACGCAATGCCTTTATAACTGCGCCGAAACTAGTTCTGTATTTGCATTTTGTTGGACTGTAAACTCTAAATCACGCATGTATGTTTCTATACCTTTATTTTACTTTTCATCAGTCGTGTTTGCGAGCTAGAAGCTTACGGACGATTAACCCAAAATGCATTGTTCAGCCCTCCCATATAGTGATATTGTTGTCAAACCATAGCTTAGCAGCAGGATAAAGCCTAACATGGGTTTTCGTGGGACAAATGCCTTCCTGTGAGATAGCTGAGAGCGGGACGCACCGCACACAGTTGTGGGCTTCAGGTGTCACCCGTGGCGCCACCTGCTACGTTCGCTGACAGATATAAGTCAGCTGTCTGCAGCCACACATAGGTGGCGCTCCTTCCGCGTCGTTCACCGCTCGCCTTCTTTCGAGACCGTACCGTCATATATTAGGCTGACCGAGCTAGCCCGGCTCCAACTTTGCGTGTACCACCATGGGCCTGTTCCCGTGGCGCCTCTAACCTCCTCCAAGTTGCTCCAACTTGCAACTGTCTGTGCAATAGGATACGACTGGAGCAAGTTGGAGCAACGGAGGAGGTTCGAGGCGCCACGAGAACAGGCCCCATGTGTTATCCGGCGAATACGCGAATAATTTCGCCGGATGGTCAGGATGAGAGGTGCGTTCTTTCGAGCCAGAGAAGTTCAGCATTGGGGAAGGTGTCTGTCACGATAGGAAGTGTTTGTTTCGGAGCAAAGGCGTAACAAATACTTCGGTAAATAAACTGCTTAAATTGTTTAAATTGTTTTTGCCACTGAGAAGCGAGAAAACCTCAGAAGGAAACAAACGTGACAGATATGGTGCCGTCTAAATTGCTTTCGCCACTGTTAAGTGCGATACTGGGCTCCCATCTGGCACCAATTCTGTGATCGATGCAATGCGGTCGAATCTAGTCAAGTTATTTAATTTTAAAGGAAAACACAACACGTTTACTATATGGAGCTTGTGTAATACTTTTCTGCAGTATTGCTGCAACCCTTTCTTGTCTCGTAAGCTCAATCGCTCCCCTCGCTCGTTCTCTCGATTGCTCACCTTTCGCCTTTTCCCTCTTTCAGTGTCTTTCGTCCATTCTTTCACCCCTCCACCCTGCGGCCCTATTCCATCCTTACCCAGTTATCTCTCCCCTCTCATCTATTCCTCCAAACTCATTGCGTTTAGCCACCATCCACCAGCGCCACCATCCACCACCTCCACCACCGCCATCATCCACCAGCGCCAGCATCCACCAGCGCCACCATCCACCACGGCCACCATCGGTGGGACGGCATATCAAATGTTCGCGACAGTAGTGCTGTCTCGTAAAACTCCAATAATAACACCACCACCGCCACCAGCTGAGTGCGACTGCTCAGGGGAGTGATAGGGCAGTCAACAAAACACCTGCCCACACAACACTGGCTTGATGGCACTGGGCGAGCTTGACAAGCTCAGCCCAGCTCAGCTCAACTCAGCCCAGGTCAGCCCAGCCCAGCCCAGCCCAGCCCAGCCCAGCCCAGCTCAGCCCAGCTCAGCCCAGCCCAGCCCAGCTCAGCTCAGCTCAGCTCAGCTCAGCTCAGCTCAGCTCAGCCCAGCTCAGCTCAGCCCAGCTCAGCCCAGCTCAGCCCAGCTCAGCTCAGCTCAGCTCAGCCCAGCTCAGCCCAGCTCAGCCCAGCTCAGCTCAGCTCAGCTCAGCTCAGCCCAGCTCAGCTCAGCTCAGCTCAGCTCAGCTCAGCCCAGCTCAGCCCAGCTCAGCCCAGCTCAGCTCAGCTCAGCTCAGCCCAGCTCGGTCCGAATCTGCTAAAGTCAGGTCAGCTAGAATTTGCTGGGGCCAGCCCAGTTCGAATCAGCTCAGCCGAGCCCAAAGCTACCTAGCCCAGCTCGACTCAGCTCACCTCAGCTCACCTCAGCTCACCTCAGCTCGGCTTAGCCTGGTTTACCGCAGCCTCAGCTCAATAGAGCGCAGCTCAACCTCAGCTCACCTCACCTCGACTCACCTCAGCTCACCTCAGCTCACCTCAGCTCACCTCAGCTCACCTCAGCTCGGCTTAGCCTGGTTTACCGCAGCCTCAGCTCAATAGAGCGCAGCTCACATCCTCTCAGCTTGCCCATCTAGGCTCAGCTTGTCTCGCTGGGACTGAGTTTGGTGAAACTCTGTGCTGTGCAATAGGCCGGGTCATACAAGACAGATTTCAGATTAATAGTGAAATTATCATGCGCTATGTCATTACAAGCTTACGTGTTTTTTTTTTTGAATTTTTAATCAAATTTAGAGGTGCCAACCGGCCTCTTTTTAGGGACACTTTTGCCATTTTTTCGTCAATATCGTACATTTTGGCATGCATATTTTTTTGGGATTTTGTAAAAAAAATATCGTTATCGAATTCTCCATATGCTGGTTGACAGTCGTAGTGATTTTCATAAAGTTATCATATACATTGAAGTTGTTTCTCCGCATTTCCCGTAAGGATTTTAATGCACACGCTCGCAGCGCCATCTATTGAGCGGAATTACAGTCTATGTACTAGGCGCAGTTTTCCGGCTGCGGAGGCCTGCAGAAGGGCCCCACACGCGATTAAATGCAATACCAACAGGTTAACTCAGTGGCAAGGACGCAGGAACGGGGGGGGGGGGGGGGGGGCAGGGGGCAGCCGCCCCCAACATTTTCGGATGTTAACATTACGCCTATGGGCGTTACATGGAAATAATCGACTTCAGAATGCCTCCGCCCCCCCCCCCCCCCTCCAACTTTCGGAGGGTTGCGGCTCCCTTGTTCAGTGGGAACTAGATCTGGAGACAGGACAGGTGCCGGGCCGGGAGATAGGACAGGTACCGGAACTCACGTCTGGAGGCAGGACAGGTACCGACCCTCACGTCTGGAGACAGGACAGGTACCGGGCCTCACGTCTGGAGACGGAACAGGTACTGGCCCTTACGTCTGGAGACAGGACAGGTACCGGGCCTCACGTCTGGAGACAGGAGAGGCACCGGGCCCGCAGGCAGGGCAGGTGCCAGACCTCACGTCTGGAGACAGGTCAGGTACCGGGCCTCACGTCTGGAGACAGGACAGATGCCGGGCCTCACGTCTAGAGACAGGAAAGGTCTCGCGTCTGGAGACAGGAAAGGCCTCACGTCGATACAGGACAGGTACCTGACCTCACGTCTGAAGACAGGAGAGCTACTGGGCCTGAAGGCAGGGCAGGTACCAGACCTCACGTCTGGAGACAGGACAGGTACCGGGCTTCACGTCTGGAGACAGGACAGCTACCGGGCCTGGACGTCTGGAGATAGGACAGGCACCAGGCCTCATGTCTGTGGACAGGACAAGCACCGGGCCTCACGTCTGGAGACAGGACAGGCACCGGGCTTCACGTCTGGAGATCGGACAGGTACCTGTCCTGTCTCGAGGGGCGGATCAAGGTCATGCAGTCAAATTTGCTTGGCACGCACTCCTTCCCACCCACTTTAAATATATTTTCCATGGAGTTAATCTGCTGGTGTTCCATTTCAGTCAGTGGCGGCGGAAGGTATTTTGGGATGGGTAGGGGGCAAAAAACCCAGAGGGACCCCTCGGCCAAAGCCCCCCCCCCCCAACAAAAAAATGGCGCGAAATGGTGTCACCTCGGATTGGTCACTATATTTTGCAGAGCCTCTAAATGGTCGCAAGAAAAACGTCGGACAGACCATGTTGAAGTTTCAAGCCTTCTGAGGGCCCCTAGGCAGACTGAGGGCCTTCTGTCGCCCTTAGAGGGCCCTCAGGCTGGCTGGGGGCACCTCGGGCACTCGGTGTCACTTTTTCGGTCAAAAAGGAAAAAAATCGAACCAACTTCTTGAAAAAATATCAACACATTTACAAATTTACAAATTTAGGGGGGGGGGGGATCATATGTGTTTGCCCCCCCCCCCAACTTCTTGAGTGTGGGTGGGGGGGGGGGGGGGGGGGCAGCTTCTCCCCTGCCCCCCCTTATCCACCGCCACTGATTTCAGTGCTTGTGGAGCTCCTCTGCAGACCTCCGCAGCCGGGAAACTGCACCAAGTGCATAAATTACAAGTCCGCTCAATAGATGGCGCTGTGAGCGGGTGCCATAAAATATTTACAGAAAATGCAGAGAAACAGCTTTATTGTCCATGATAACTCCATGACAATCACTACGGTTGTCAAACAGCATACGGAGAATTCGAAAATTATATTTTCAAAAAATTGTAAAAAATAATTAATGCCCAAATGTACGATATTGACGAAAAAATCGCAAAAGTGTCCCCAAAAAGAGGCCGGTTGGCACCTCCAAATTTCATTTTTATTTTATTTTATAAAAATTCATGTAAGTTTGTAATGATATAGCGCGTAATAATTTCACTATTACTCTGTGCATGCTCGCAAAAACCTATCGAATGACCCGGCCTACTGTGCAATGTGTGTGTAATGTTGGAGACGAGGTCCGCCGCTGTGCTCCGGTGGGATGTGACCTAGCCACGTCCGTCCTGTCCCGGCCCGGCTCGGCCGGGGTCTGACCGCCAACACATCGATCGGACGGCCACACGTGCGCGCTGGTTGTGTCGGCTGGCCGTACCCCTGGCCGTGCCCTGTCGTACCCCTGGCCGTACTTCTGGCCGTGCCCTGTCGTACCTCTGGCCGTGCCCTGTCGTACCCCTGGCCGTACCCTGTCGTACCCCTGGCCGTACCCTGTCGTACCTATGGCCGTGCCCTGTCGTACCCCTGGCCGTACCCTGTCGTACCCCTGGTCGTACCCCTGGTCGTACCCTGTCGTACATCTGACCGTGCCCTGTCGTACCCCTGGCCGTACCTCAGGTTGTACCTTTGGTCGTACACTGGTCGTACACTGGTCGTACACTGGTCGTACACTGGTCAGTGGTCGTACCTCTGGCCGTACCACTGGCTATACATGCATCGACGAACAATGCACAAACAGCTGTTCTTTCACAGGCTCACAAACACACCACACCAACAACCATAATACATAAGACAGATACTCCCACAGTCACGAGTTCACAACATTGGAAGGACACTCAGAAACTCTAGAACACTAACACTCCCCACCAACAGGACAACATCCTTCCAACGATCATTCATCCCAAACACTACCCGCAAATGGAACACACTGCCAGAAACACTGGAACACAGCCTTCACACAAAAGGTTCAAGAAAGGCATCGTGGATCTGTTCGGAACTACCAAACCCCCTACATACTTCTCATTCGGCAAAAAAATCGGAAGCATATCACACTCAAGTCAGAACGGGGAGCCTTCAGCTCAACGCTCATCTTTATCAAACACAAAGACTTCTTCTCCAAGTTGTTTATGCGGCCACAAATCAGAGACCTTGCAGCATTTTATTTCCCACTGTCCACTTTCAAGATTTGAGGACCAAGCTTCTTCGGCAGTTAACACAATTATTAGGTCCTGATTTTACCCGACTACCAAAAACAGACATTCTACACATGCTGACGCATGGACACAGCATTCACAGCGACGACGGTTGGGTGCTCGCGGGCTCTTCCAGGACTACGTAATAGAAGGAATGAGGCGGCGGCGGCGGCTGGCGCTGCGACCGATTAACCTCTGATTTCACTTTCCGGCGGTCGTGTCACTTGTCCCACGCTTATGTTAGGAGAGGTGCCGTGATTTAAGTCCTTTGGACTTTTGCACCGATCCTATTATTTAATTTTGTTTACGTTGTTTCTCTACTTGATTTAAAAAAACAACAACCTCTGTGTTTACCTCTGGCCGTACCATGTCACGCCCCCCCCCCCCTGAGCTGCCAGTGGAGGCAGCCCAGAGGCGCCTGCCGCGGAGGCAGAGGTCAGCAGGTCAGCGCTTAGTCAGCCCTTGGTGTCACCGCGGAGAAATAGATGGTGCGGGCGGGCCCTTCAGTCGGCGACCGTTGGTAAAACTCGACTGCACAAAGGTTGGAGATGCAAACACAGGGCATGGTCGCTACTTACATATACGCGCATGCACACCAACACATCTGCTTTTTAAAGCCGGTGAGTTTGCAATGCTACGAATGTGGCACTCGAGGTATATTCCTAATCGCTGTCTGGCTTCGGGTCTCATGAGCAACTGGCATCATTAACCGTTTCTTTCAACGACTACAGGAGAGGCAGGAACGTTACGTGACCGTCACGTGACCGTGACTCGCCCTTCTCCAGTGATTAATATTCCGTCTGATTAGAACACTGTCAAACTGCTATTCAATTGGCCAGCAGCTCACATTGGCTGCCAGATAAAGCAAACACAAACACCAATTTGAGAGCGCGACGTGATTAGTTGCCGGGTTTGCCGGGCGCCGTGTGTTATGACTTGAGATTAGTTCCGGCCGTGCAAACTACATCGAGCGCGCTCTGCCGGCGGCTAACAGCGGAAATCTGTCGGTGCCTCGGCAGTGATTTGTGGGACATATCGTGAACCATGCGGCGTTCGATGCTGAACGGAGGGAGGCGGAGAGAGGCACCGCAGGCAGCTGCGGCAAGGCAAGCAGGTCAGTTGAGGTCAGGGACGTAGTGCGTTGTTTTCTGAGCGTTTCGAGCAGGCAGGCCTTTCCCTGTAGCTTTGTCAAAGACAGATTGCGCGGCTTATGCTGGGGACCTGGACCACGCAACATCATCTGTGCCGAATGAAACGCTCTGATGACAAAACGTCATCTACTAAGCGCTTTGTTATTAAAGATGGCGTGCTCTGGCTCGGTCCGACACTGCCGTTGTCTCGAACGTTTCCAAGCATTTCGCTCCTAATTCCTCTTCCTAGCTCACTATTTCATTTATTTCATCATATGGGTCGTATCTGTCGACGGACGTTTTGCCTTGAACTCCCAGCTATTCCGCTACCCTCGCCCTTGACCTTTGGGCCATTGTAGCGTTACTTCTCTCCGTATAAGACATTCGTTGGCAGCATCTGCCGGGTCTCTGCCCCGTGTGGATCCACAGGAAGCCGTTTGGTGCCGTGTGGTGCCGTGTGGTGCCGTGTGGTGCCGTGTGGTGATGTGTGGTGCCGTGTGATGCCGTGTGGTGCCGTGTGATGCCGTGTGGTGTCTCGCGTGGAGCCGTCCGTTACCGTCCGTTACCACCCGTTACCGTACATTACCGTCCGTTACCATCCGTTACCATCCGTTATCATCCGTTACCATCCGTTACCGTCCGTTACCGTCCGTTACCGTCCGTTACCGTCCGTTACCGTCCGTTACCACTTGTTACCGTCCGTCGCGCCCCATTACTGTCCGTTACCGTCGTGTGACCTCCCAGGCCGGGCCTGGTCGGCGGGCGTGCGGGACCGGAGGGAGCGTGCGGCGGCGTCTGCGCGCGGCGCGCCGGCCCGGCCGACAGGTCGGCACTGAGCAGCCGATCGATGCCAGGCGGCACGGCGCCGCGACGGCCCTCCCTCCCAGCCGGCCGAGAACGGGGCGCCATTGCCATGCCCACTGGCCAGCCACGCGTGGCGCCGAGACGCTGCCTCGCGCCGCCGGCCGGATGGCCAACTGATGACCTTGTACGCATCACGGGCGGCTTATAGTCGTATTCGACGGGATACGAGTCGCACCGGGAAGGGAAGTAGGTGTTCCTGGAGGTGTGACATCCATTCCGGGGAAAATGGTGACCATAACGGATATTAGCGCACTCCTACCGGTCGGTGTGTAGGCCATTTAGGACATAATGTGGGATATGCACACTGCACAGTGCACACGCACAGGTGCTATAAGGATAGTGCCAGTGCTACCGGGTAAGTCGATTGTGCGATACCAGCCATGTAGGACGATCCAAATCGTATGTAATACGGGTGTTTCATTTTCATGACCAAAGTTCTACCGAACATCAGGACCGATACGGATACATGGACCAAAATCTCGAAAAGGGTGTGCCGTTTGGCGGTACGGGTTTGTTGATCCGATCCCATTTTCCGTCAGACAGTCTGAAAAGGTCGCATGTTTGCGCCGCCGATGTGTTCGGCTCTGGAGCGAGTGCGATATTGACGCGGACCTCAAAGGCGTGCTCGCCGCTTTGACTTGATGCATTGTCCCGTGCTATCGAGCCCTGCGGAGGATTCCCTTTGGGCCGCGGGGTGTGGAGTGTTGGGCTGATCGGCACGGTCCGCCGCGCCGAGAGGCGGCGGGATATTGATACCTTCGCCCCGGGAGAGGTGTGTCGGTCTGAGAGGTGTGTCGGTCTGAGAGGTGTGTCGGTCTGAGAGGTGTGTCGGTCTGAGAGGTGTGTCGGTCTGAGAGGTGTGTCGGTCTGAGAGGTGTGTAGGTCTGAGAGGTGTGTCGGTCTGAGAGGTGTGTCGGTCTGAGAGGTGTGTGGTGTGGCATGCTATTGCTACCTTCGCCTCGGGAGAGGTGTGTCGGTCTGAGAGGTGTGTCGGTCTGAGAGGTGTGTCGGTCTGAGAGGTGTGTCGGTCTGAGAGGTGTGTCGGTCTGAGAGGTGTGTCGGTCTGAGAGGTGTGTCGGTCTGAGAGGTGTGTCGGTCTGAGAGGTGTGTCGGTCTGAGAGGTGTGTCGGTCTGAGAGGTGTGTCGGTCTGAGAGGTGTGTCGGTCTGAGAGGTGTGTCGGTCTGAGAGTTGTGTCGGTCTGAGAGGTGTGTGGTGTGGCATGCTATTGCTACCTTCGCCCCGGGAGAGGTGTGTCGGTCTGAGAGGTGTGTCGGTCTGAGAGGTGTGTCGGTCTGAGAGGTGTGTCAGTCTGAGAGGTGTGTCGGTCTGAGAGGTGTGTCGGTCTGAGAGGTGTGTCGGTCTGAGAGGTGTGTCGGTCTGAGAGGTGTGTCGGTCTGAGAGGTGTGTCGGTCTGAGAGGTGTGTCGGTCTGAGAGGTGTGTCGGTCTGAGAGGTGTGTCGGTCTGAGAGGTGTGTCGGTCTGAGAGGTGTGTCGGTCTGAGAGGTGTGTCGGTCTGAGGTGTGTCGGTCTGAGAGGTGTGTCGGTCTGAGAGGTGTGTCGGTCTGAGAGGTGTGTCGGTCTGAGAGGTGTGTCGGTCTGAGAGGTGTGTCGGTCTGAGAGGTGTGTCGGTCTGAGAGGTGTGTGGTGTGGCATGCTATTGCTACCTTCGCCCCGGGAGAGGTGTGTCGGTCTGAGAGGTGTGTCGGTCTGAGAGGTGTGTCAGTCTGAGAGGTGTGTCGGTCTGAGAGGTGTGTCGGTCTGAGAGGTGTGTCGGTCTGAGAGGTGTGTCGGTCTGAGAGGTGTGTCGGTCTGAGAGGTGTGTCGGTCTGAGAGGTGTGTCGGTCTGAGAGGTGTGTCGGTCTGAGAGGTGTGTCGGTCTGAGAGGTGTGTCGGTCTGAGAGGTGTGTCGGTCTGAGAGGTGTGTCGGTCTGAGAGGTGTGTCGGTCTGAGAGGTGTGTCGGTCTGAGAGGTGTGTCGGTCTGAGAGGTGTGTCGGTCTGAGAGGTGTGTCGGTCTGAGAGGTGTGTCGGTCTGAGAGGTGTGTCGGTCTGAGAGGTGTGTCGGTCTGAGAGGTGTGTCGGTCTGAGAGGTGTGTCGGTCTGAGAGGTGTGTCGGTCTGAGAGGTGTGTCGGTCTGAGAGGTGTGTCGGTCTGAGAGGTGTGTCGGTCTGAAAGGTGTGTCGGTCTGAGAGGTGTGTCGGTCTGAGAGGTGTGTCGGTCTGAGAGGTGTGTCGGTCTGAGAGGTGTGTCGGTCTGAGAGGTGTGTCGGTCTGAGAGGTGTGTCGGTCTGAGAGGTGTGTCGGTCTGAGAGGTGTATCGGTCTGAGAGGTGTGTCGGTCTGAGAGGTGTGTCGGTCTGAGAGGTGTGTCGGTCTGAGAGGTGTGTCGGTCGGAGAGGTGTGTCGGTCTGAGAGGTGTGTCGGTCTGAGAGGTGTGTCGGTCTGAGAGGTGTGTCGGTCTGAGAGGTGTGTCGGTCTGAGAGGTGTGTCGGTCTGAGAGGTGTATCGGTCTGAGAGGTGTGCCGGTCTGAGAGGTGTGTCGGTCTGAGAGGTGTGTCGGTCCGAGAGGTGTGTCGGTCTGAGAGGTGTGTCGGTCTGAGAGGTGTGTTGGTCTGAGAGGTGTGTCGGTCTGAGAGGTGTGTCGGTCTGAGAGGTGTGTCGGTCTGAGAGGTGTGTCGGTCTGAGAGGTGTGTCGGTCTGAGAGGTGTGTCGGTCTGAGAGGTGTGTCGGTCTGAGAGGTGTGTCGGTCTGAGAGGTGTGTCGGTCTGAGAGGTGTGTCGGTCTGAGAGGTGTGTCGGTCTGAGAGGTGTGTCGGTCTGAGAGGTGTGTCGGTCTGAGAGGTGTGTCGGTCTGAGAGGTGTGTCGGTCTGAGAGGTGTGTCGGTCTGAGAGGTGTGTCGGTCTGAGAGGTGTGTCGGTCTGAGAGGTGTGTCGGTCTGAGAGGTGTGTCGGTCTGAGAGGTGTGTCGGTCTGAGAGGTGTGTCGGTCTGAGAGGTGTGTCGGTCTGAGAGGTGTGTCGGTCTGAGAGGTGTGTCGGTCTGAGAGGTGTATCGGTCTGAGAGGTGTGTCGGTCTGAGAGGTGTGTCGGTCTGAGAGGTGTGTCGGTCTGAGAGGTGTGTCGGTCTGAGAGGTGTGTCGGTCTGAGAGGTGTGTCGGTCTGAGAGGTGTGTCGGTCTGAGAGGTGTGTCGGTCTGAGAGGTGTGTCGGTCTGAGAGGTGTGTCGGTCTGAGAGGTGTGTCGGTCTGAGAGGTGTGTCGGTCTGAGAGGTGTGTCGGTCTGAGAGGTGTGTCGGTCTGAGAGGTGTGTCGGTCTGAGAGGTGTGTCAGTCTGAGAGGTGTGTCGGTCTGAGAGGTGTGTCGGTCTGAGAGGTGTGTCGGTCTGAGAGGTGTGTCGGTCTGAGAGGTGTGTCGGTCTGAGAGGTGTATCGGTCTGAGAGGTGTGTCGGTCTGAGAGGTGTGTCGGTCTGAGAGGTGTGTCGGTCTGAGAGGTGTGTCGGTCTGAGAGGTGTGTCGGTCTGAGAGGTGTGTCGGTCTGAGAGGTGTGTCGGTCTGAGAGGTGTGTCGGTCTGAGAGGTGTGTCGGTCTGAGAGGTGTGTCGGTCTGAGAGGTGTGTCGGTCTGAGAGGTGTGTCGGTCTGAGAGGTGTGCCGGTCTGAGAGGTGTGCCGGTCTGAGAGGTGTGGCGGTCTGAGAGGTGTGTTGGTCTGAGAGGTGTGTCGGTCTGAGAGGTGTGTCGGTCTGAGAGGTGTGTCGGTCTGAGAGGTGTGTCGGTCTGAGAGGTGTGTCGGTCTGAGAGGTGTGTCGGTCTGAGAGGTGTGTCGGTCTGAGAGGTGTGTCGGTCTGAGAGGTGTGTCGGTCTGAGAGGTGTGTCGGTCTGAGAGGTGTGTCGGTCTGAGAGGTGTGTCGGTCTGAGAGGTGTGTCGGTCTGAGAGGTGTGTCGGTCTGAGAGGTGTGTCGGTCCGAGAGGTGTGTCGGTCCGAGAGGTTTGTCGGTCTGAGAGGTGTGTCGGTCTGAGAGGTGTGTCGGTCTGAGAGGTGTGTCGGTCTGAGAGGTGTGTCGGTCTGAGAGGTGTGTCGGTCTGAGAGGTGTGTCGGTCTGAGAGGTGTGTCGGTCTGAGAGGTGTGTCGGTCTGAGAGGTGTGTCGGTCTGAGAGGTGTGTCGGTCTGAGAGGTGTGTCGGTCTGAGAGGTGTGTCGGTCTGAGAGGTGTGTCGGTCTGAGAGGTGTGTGGTGTGGCATGCTATTGCTACCTTCGCCCCGGGAGAGGTGTGTCGGTCTGAGAGGTGTGTCGGTCTGAGAGGTGTGTCGGTCTGAGAGGTGTGTCAGTCTGAGAGGTGTGTCGGTCTGAGAGGTGTGTCGGTCTGAGAGGTGTGTCGGTCTGAGAGGTGTGTCGGTCTGAGAGGTGTGTCGGTCTGAGAGGTGTGTCGGTCTGAGAGGTGTGTCGGTCTGAGAGGTGTGTCGGTCTGAGAGGTGTGTCGGTCTGAGAGGTGTGTCGGTCTGAGAGGTGTGTCGGTCTGAGAGGTGTGTCGGTCTGAGAGGTGTGTCGGTCTGAGAGGTGTGTCGGTTTGAGAGGGTGTGTCGGTCTGAGGTGTGTCGGTCTGAGAGGTGTGTCGGTCTGAGAGGTGTGTCGGTCTGAGAGGTGTGTCGGTCTGAGAGGTGTGTCGGTCTGAGAGGTGTGTCGGTCTGAGAGGTGTGTCGGTCTGAGAGGTGTGTCGGTCTGAGAGGTGTGTCGGTCTGAGAGGTGTGTCGGTCTGAGAGGTGTGTCGGTCTGAGAGGTGTGTCGGTCTGAGAGGTGTGTCGGTCTGAGAGGTGTGTCGGTCTGAGAGGTGTGTCGGTCTGAGAGGT
This sequence comes from Chirona hameri, assembly GCA_036785665.1. Lineage (NCBI taxonomy): Eukaryota > Metazoa > Arthropoda > Thecostraca > Balanomorpha > Balanidae > Chirona > Chirona hameri. The sequence goes on along the minus strand of JAXIVJ010012059.1, from coordinate 8,592 downwards.
GTGTCGGTCTGAGAGGTGTGTCGGTCTGAGAGGTGTGTCGGTCTGAGAGGTGTGTCGGTCTGAGAGGTGTGTCGGTCTGAGAGGTGTGTCGGTCTGAGAGGTGTATCGGTCTGAGAGGTGTGTCGGTCTGAGAGGTGTGTCGGTCTGAGAGGTGTGTCGGTCTGAGAGGTGTGTCGGTCTGAGAGGTGTGTCGGTCTGAGAGGTGTGTCGGTCTGAGAGGTGTGTCGGTCTGAGAGGTGTGTCGGTCTGAGAGGTGTATCGGTCTGAGAGGTGTGCCGGTCTGAGAGGTGTGTCGGTCTGAGAGGTGTGTCGGTCTGAGAGGTGTGTCGGTCTGAGAGGTGTGTCGGTCTGAGAGGTGTGTCGGTCTGAGAGGTGTGTCGGTCTGAGAGGTGTGTCGGTCTGAGAGGTGTGTCGGTCTGAGAGGTGTGTCGGTCTGAGAGGTGTGTCGGTCTGAGAGGTGTGTCGGTCTGAGAGGTGTGTCGGTCTGAGAGGTGTGTCGGTCTGAGAGGTGTGTCGGTCTGAGAGGTGTGTCGGTCTGAGAGGTGTGTCGGTCTGAGAGGTGTGTCGGTCTGAGAGGTGTGTCGGTCTGAGAGGTGTGTCGGTCTGAGAGGTGTGTCGGTCTGAGAGGTGTGTCGGTCTGAGAGGTGTGTCGGTCTGAGAGGTGTGTCGGTCTGAGAGGTGTGTCGGTCTGAGAGGTGTGTGGGTCTGAGAGGTGTGTCGGTCTGAGAGGTGTGTCGGTCTGAGAGGTGTGTCGGTCTGAGAGGTGTGTCGGTCTGAGAGGTGTGTCGGTCTGAGAGGTGTGTCGGTTTGAGAGGTGTGTCGGTCTGAGAGGTGTGTCGGTCTGAGAGGTGTGTCGGTCTGAGAGGTGTGTCGGTCTGAGAGGTGTGTCGGTCTGAGAGGTGTGTCGGTCTGAGAGGTGTGTCGGTCTGAGAGGTGTGTCGGTCTGAGAGGTGTGTCGGTCTGAGAGGTGTGTCGGTCTGAGAGGTGTGTCGGTCTGAGAGGTGTGTCGGTCTGAGAGGTGTGTCGGTCTGAGAGGTGTGTCGGTCTGAGAGGTGTGTCGGTCTGAGAGGTGTGTCGGTCTGAGAGGTGTGTCGGTCTGAGAGGTGTGTCGGTCTGAGAGGTGTATCAGTCTGAGAGGTGTGTCGGTCTGAGAGGTGTGTCGGTCTGAGAGGTGTGTCGGTCTGAGAGGTGTGTCGGTCTGAGAGGTGTGTCGGTCTGAGAGGTGTGTCGGTCTGATAGGTGTGTCGGTCTGAGAGGTGTGTCGGTCTGAGAGGTGTGTCGGTCTGAGAGGTGTATCGGTCTGAGAGGTGTGCCGGTCTGAGAGGTGTGTCGGTCTGAGAGGTGTGTCGGTCTGAGAGGTGTGTTGGTCTGAGAGGTGTGTCGGTCTGAGAGGTGTGTTGGTCTGAGAGGTGTGTCGGTCTGAGAGGTGTGTCGGTCTGAGAGGTGTGTCGGTCTGAGAGGTGTGTCGGTCTGAGAGGTGTGTCGGTCTGAGAGGTGTGTCGGTCTGAGAGGTGTGTTGGTCTGAGAGGTGTGTCGGTCTGAGAGGTGTGTCGGTCTGAGAGGTGTGTCGGTCTGAGAGGTGTGTCGGTCTGAGAGGTGTGTCGGTCTGAGAGGTATGTCGGTCTGAGAGGTGTGTCGGTCTGATAGGTGTGTCGGTCTGAGAGGTGTGTCGGTCTGAGAGGTGTGTCGGTCTGAGAGGTGTGTCGGTCTGAGAGGTGTGTCGGTCTGAGAGGTGTGTCGGTCTGAGAGGTGTGTCGGTCTGAGAGGTGTGTCGGTCTGAGAGGTGTGTCGGTCTGAGAGGTGTGTCGGTCTGAGAGGTGTGTCGGTCTGAGAGGTGTGTCGGTCTGAGAGGTGTGTCGGTCTGAGAGGTGTGTCGGTCTGAGAGGTGTGTCGGTCTGAGAGGTGTGTCGGTCTGAGAGGTGTGTCGGTCTGAGAGGTGTGTCGGTCTGAGAGGTGTGTCGGTCTGAGAGGTGTGTCGGTCTGAGAGGTGTGTCGGTCTGAGAGGTGTGTCGGTCTGAGAGGTGTGTCGGTCTGAGAGGTGTGTCGGTCTGAGAGGTGTGTCGGTCTGAGAGGTGTGTCGGTCTGAGAGGTGTGTCGGTCTGAGAGGTGTGTCGGTCTGAGAGGTGTGTCGGTCTGAGAGGTGTGTCGGTCTGAGAGGTGTGTCGGTCTGAGAGGTGTGTCGGTCTGAGAGGTGTGTCGGTCTGAGAGGTGTGTCGGTCTGAGAGGTGTGTCGGTCTGAGAGGTGTGTCGGTCTGAGAGGTGTGTCGGTCTGAGAGGTGTGTCGGTCTGAGAGGTGTGTCGGTCTGAGAGGTGTGTCGGTCTGAGAGGTGTGTCGGTCTGAGAGGTGTGTCAGTCTGAGAGGTGTGTCGGTCTGAGAGGTGTGTCGGTCTGAGAGGTGTGTCGGTCTAAGAGGTGCTGCTGGTAATCCGGTAGGATATGATCTTAGCCCAGAAAGGAGAGGGGCAAGAGAAGGTGTCCTGGATGGACCAGGGACGCACATAGTCACATAGTTTGGCTCAGACACATTTCGTTAATACAAGTCTCCATGGTATCAATATTTTACTTAAGGTGTTTTATGTCTTCATTTTTTTAATTCTTAACCGATTGCTGTAGAACTGACGATGGATGCATTTCTTTATTACTCCGTTTTGTATGGGTCACATTGCACAAATTGCATACGAGTATGTGATAGTCGATGGCCCAGAGTTTCGTGTCTCCTTTCCATGACCAGCCAAAAACTAATGTAACTAAACAAAAACTAACTAATAAACTAACTTAAAAAAACAAATAAACTAACTAAAACTAATACACTAACTAACTAACTAACTAATAAACTAACTAAAAACTAACTAAAACAAAAACTAACTAATGTTATAACGTATTTATTTTCAAAAGTCGACCATTCGTCATGTACTTGGTTGATCAACTCTGTTACTCCCGCCCAGCCGGCGGGAGACAGTAGAAATAGTGTTTTGAGACTCACCATTTGTGATGGCGTCGCAAACGTTGATACGTCAGGTAACGTTTTGGTAACGTCGATACGTCAGGTAACGTTTTGGTAACGTCGATACGTCAGGTAACGTTTTGGTAACGTTGATATGTCAGGTAACGTTTTGTGTTTGGATACGTTGATACGTCAGGTAACGTTTTGTGTTTGGTAACGTCGATACGTCAGGTAACGTTTTGTGTTTGGTAACGTTGATACGTCAGGTAACGTTTTGTGTTTGGATACGTTGATGCGTCAGGTAACGTTTTGTGTTTGGTAACGTCGATACGTCAGGTAACGTTTTGTGTTTGGTAACGTTGATACGTCAGGTAACGTTTTGTGTTTGGATACGTTGATACGTCAGGTAACGTTTTGTGTTTGGATACGTCGATACGTCAGGTAACGTTTTGTGTTTGGATACGTTGATACGTCAGGTAACGTTTTGTGTTTGGATACGTTGATACGTCAGGTAACGTTTTGTGTTTTGGTAACGTCGATACGTCAGGTAACGTTTTGTGTTTGGATACGTCGATACGTCAGGTAACGTTTTGTGTTTGGATACGTTGATACGTCAGGTAACGTTTTGTGTTTTGATACGTTGATACGTCAGGTAACGTTTTGTGTTTGGTAACGTTGATACGTCAGGTAACGTTTTGTGTTTGGATACGTCGATACGTCAGGTAACGTTTTGTGTTTGGATACGTTGATACGTCAGGTAACGTTTTGTGTTTGGATACGTTGATACGTCAGGTAACGTTTTGTGTTTGGATACGTCGATACGTCAGGTAACGTTTTGTGTTTGGATACGTCGATACGTCAGGTAACGTTTTGTGTTTGGATACGTCGATACGTCAGGTAACGTTTTGTGTTTGGATACGTTGATACGTCAGGTAACGTTTTGTGTTTGGATACGTTGATACGTCAGGTAACGTTTTGTGTTTGGATACGTTGATACGTCAGGTAACGTTTTGTGTTTGGATACGTCGATACGTCAGGTAACGTTTTGTGTTTGGATACGTCGATACGTCAGGTAACGTTTTGTGTTTGGATACGTCGATACGTCAGGTAACGTTTTGTGTTTGGATACGTCGATACGTCAGGTAACGTTTTGTGTTTGGATACGTTGATACGTCAGGTAACGTTTTGTGTTTGGATACGTCGATACGTCAGGTAGCGTTTTGTGTTTGGTAACGTCGATACGTCAGGTAACGTTTTGTGTTTGGTAACGTCGATACGTCAGGTAACGTTTTGTGTTTGGTAACGTCGATACGTCAGGTAACGTTTTGTGTTTGGTAACGTTGATACGTCAGGTAACGTTTTGTGTTTGGATACGTTGATACGTCAGGTAACGTTTTGTGTTTGGATACGTCGATACTTCAGGTAACGTTTTGTGTTTGGATACGTGCGAGGGCTGTTCTTTTCTTTCAATCATTGGGCGCCACTCACAAAATAGTATGCAGCATTGTTGTTCTGACGCTCCCACAGCGAATGGCCTGCAGTTTGGGAACGGATGGGTTGCTGGTACTTGTAAGTTATGCTGAAAAAATACGAATTGCGTCGTAATATTCTATCAGTGAATGTTCAGTCCCATTGTTTTCGAGGATGTGTGTAATAGCTTATTGTTTGTGGTTCTTTCCATGTTACTCTTATCACAATATTTACTGATATGTACTTATAATTTAAGATTTATTTCTCAGTAATGCCTGCAAATTTCATCGTTCCTAAGTTTTAATTACCAGCGGTGGCGGCTGCCATGCTTCGGTTGCCGTCTTGTGATAATCTTTCATTCTCATTTCACCGGGACATTGTTCGGGGGTTGTTAAATAACACACAACTTCGGATTGACCTTTAACTGGCGTCCTGATCGCGGGACTCACTTAGCCAGACAGATTATCGTGTCGTCAGGTAAATTAAAGGGAAATAATGACCTTTTCCCACAAAAATGGAGTTAGCACTTGAAATCGCCAGACGAGACCAAAATATATTGTAAATTCATCACATTTTGCATGAAAACTTTCCTACCGAAAGCTATTTCAAGTTATAGTTGATAAGCGTTCCACACTTTTAACGATCGGTACTTGCAAGTACTTTTGGTCCTCATCAAACTGCGGGCTTTTCCCGTATTGTTTTTTTACGCAATGGAGTGGAAAATATATTGTGCGTTCTGCTTGCTGTGATTATATGCCCGGCGATCTTCTAAAACTAACAGCGATTGGAAAAAGTGGCAATAAAATCGGAAGCTCATCGATGCACATCAACGGCGGCATAGTTAGTGGTTGCGACCCTCAATTTTTGAAAATCGATTCATTTATTTTCAACATTAGGAGTATTGTATAATTTGTCTGTGGCTGTATATAACACTATGCTTTATATTATCATGAAAAATAATAATTTTCCCCAAAAAACTAACAAACAATAACACAAAACTGGCAATTCAATCGGAAGCTCATCGATGCACATCGACGGCGACCTATTTAGCGAAGGCGATTTGTTTACAAAGCCATTGTCATGCTTCTCGGCGCACTTAACCATTGTGGCGAGTTGTTCCTGATTAGTATACCCAAGTCCCGTAGCAGGCTTTGTTAATGACGTCACTGGTGCCATTCTTGTGTAGCATTGCAAAATATATCTGATTTTGAGTTGAAAGCTTATTAAAGACTTATTCAAATTATTGTTTTTAAGTTTGAATTTTCTTGTTAATCATTATTAAAGGTATTTTATCACTGTATTTCATAGTAGTTAACACTTCAGAAACTTATGACGTAATAATATTGTATCCAATATGCATTTCCCTCGCCTTTTGCTATTGTGGCGCAGTGCCGAGTGCTTTGCGAATACTTGCTTGCCTGGGGTTCAATTAATTCCGCCCTTATTTTATTCGAGTTGGTATAGTTTGCATGTTGTTGTTATTCATGACTTATACTGATAGTCAGTCATGCATCACGGATGCTTCACGGATTGCTTCACGGATCAGTTTGATCGGAAACGTCACAGAGCCTTCAAAAATGCCGCACTCGATGTAAACAATGGTAGGGAAGGAGGAATTTGTCAATGACCTTCATGAAGTACACAAGGTACTTGTTTTGTATTTTTTCCAAACTTACCACTTTTAATTTGGGAATAATTTTATTTAATTCTTAAATTTAAATAAAATAATTTTAAAACCATAACGGTAGCCTAAGAAATTGTTGCTAACAAAATCAAAAGGTCATTATTTCCCTTTAAGTTGCCATGTTATTGAATTTAATTAAATTAAGTAAAGCAGCTTAAATGAATTAGATTGAAATAAATTAATACAAATTGAAATGTACTAAAAAATAATAAAATACAATTTAAATAAAGTGAAATTAAATGAATGGAATTATTTGAATAAATGTTTTAATCGGTTTGACCCACCAGCCGCTAGTATGTTTTTGGACCCAAATATAGCATGTATCCCTTGTGGAGCTGGACATGAGTTATAATTACGACTCTGCCCGCGACCTTATGGGCCCAATATGACCACTGTTGACATCAATATTGACTCAAGGCAGTGGTCACTGATGGATATTGTATCGCGTCGGCGAATGGGAGTTAACGTTAAGTTAGTTCACGAGATCGCAACTGCTTCCGATCTGTTACTGTTTTCTTTTCGCTCTTTGCAACTAACTGGTTTAGAATGTGTTCATCTAATGTTACATTGTACACCTTGCACTGTATTGCACTGTACCTGATCTCATGTGCCTTCAGGAGCCTGGCCTTGCGGGGCCCGTGTCGGGTTCGCCGGCCGTCGGTGGGGCCGCGTCGGGGGGCGGTGGCCGGCTGCGCGTGCCAGCGTGCATTGCTTAGTTCGGCGATTTGGTGTGGCGGTGCAGCCTGGCCTCCGTCAACCCTGGCGGCGTCTCCGTCGGCCGGCGGCGGCGGCTTGGGTCCGGCGAGGGCCCGGCTCAGTGCTCGCTTGGTAAGATGTACCTGTGTGGTTCTAGTTAGACAATAGTTTTTTTTTTCATTGCTATTGGCGCTCCGGGGCAAGTCGCACCCCGATGGTCACGAGTATAGATTGGGTAGGAATTGTATCTCCAACTGTAAAGCCAACCGGGATCGATGCGAGTACTTCACACATACACACATACACACAGACACACATATACACACACACACACACACACACACACACACACACACACACGCGCGCGCGCGCGCACACGCATACGCACACGCACACGCCACACGCCACACGCACACGCACACGCACACGCACACGCACACAGTGCGCCCTGGGGCGGCGCGGGCCTCGCCAGTTGGATCAGACGGTCACGTACTGTCACTGACAGTAGTTACTGCTCATCTCCTTCCCTGTTCGGCATGCTCTTTCATCTAACAGTCACATAACCATGATGGACAAAATAACAATAATGTCTATGAACTGCCGAGGCCTTGGCGATCCGAGGAAACGCAGAGATGTAATGCACTATATTCGAAGTAAACGTTTCAACATAGTATTTCTACAAGATACACATCTGACAGCAGAGACGGTACCATATTTTGATAATTTATGGTATGGAAAAGCCTATCATTCTTGTTTTTCTTCCCGAAGTCGAGGAACAAGTATTTTATTTAACAACAATGTGCAATATAGCCTAATAGCAGAAAAGAAGTCAGAGTGCGGGAATTTTCACATGATAGCTTGTAAAATTCACAACGAATCTTATCTCTTCGTAAATGTGTATGGACCCAATGAAGATAACCCAACATTTTACAGGAATTTGAATGATAGATAGAACAATTCGATGTCCATCATACGATTGTCGCCGGTGACTTTAACTTCGTGATGATACCAGATGTAGATTCATTGAATTATGTAGGCGAAAACAACGTCCGTGCAAAACAAACCTTTCTAGAATTATCATACAAATATAGTCTAATTGATGTGTGGCGACATATGCACCCAAAAGAGCGTAAATATACATGGTTACGGAAAACCCCTATTAAAGCCGGACGTCTAGACATGTTTTTTGTTAGTGATGATATGATAAACTCTCTGTTGGACGTCGAAATTATACCAGGATATCGCACGGACCATAATGCAATTACATTATCAATACAAAGTAAACAGCAAAGAGGAAATGGTATATGGAAATTTAACACTTCACATTTAACCGACGAAGACTACATACACAGAGTTAAGTCGTGCATCACGCATACAGTACAGCAATACGCTGTGCCCGTGTATAATGAAGTAGTCTACAATGATGATAAATATTACGAATCTATTCAACTAACAATAAGCGACAGTTTGTTTTATGAAACGCTTATAATGATGATCAGAGGTGAAACAGTTCGTTTTTCAAAACAGAAAGCAAAACGATCACGAATAACAGAGGCAAATTTAGTGACCGAAATAGCCAAAGCAGAGGACCAACTTTTAGTCTCAGGTCTACAGAGTGACGTCACAAATTTAGTTACATTAAAAAACAATCTAGAGAAGCTGAGACGTCCGATGATCGACGGACTGATTGTTCGTTCCCGAGTGTCCTGGCATGAAAAAGGGGAGCGAAACACTAAATATTTTCTATCATTAGAAAAGAGAAACTCCAATAAGAAGAACATCCAGCATATTCAGGATG
>JAXIVJ010012058.1:0-41504 GCA_036785665.1 Chirona hameri | reverse complement strand
CCTCCAGGTGTAACGATACTACCGTGCCAGCAGCCGTTGGTTCAGTTAATTCAGTTCTACAAGTGAACGATGTTTCCATGGTAATAACCGTTGGTCTCCAGATGTAACGATACTAGAAACTGTTACTTTCCGGGTGTAGCCATGATAGAAGCCGTTGGTTATGGTTTGATTTGGTTTCCAGGTGTTCCGCAGTGACATGCAGCGCGAGACGAGGAGGAAAGATCGAGCCGAACGGGACCTAAAGGCTGCCAAGGCGGAAATAGACAGCAAACAGGCCGATGTGAGGTAAATAAAATATCGAACAATTTATGCCGACAGAAATGTATTCAGATTGATAGCAGCCGCCAGCCCCTAAGCCTGTCTAACACGAGACAGGGCTTAGGTACCTATGCACGTAACAATACAGAATATATAAGGCAGCATCAAAAAGGCGAAAAGTTGCTATCGCCTTGTTTTTTAAAAGAAACTTCTCGTCAGCTTCACGTACTAAAGTTATGTGCTTAATGATAAATGATTGTGCTAAATAAACTTAAAATAGCAATTAGTCGCGTCATATTCATTAGTGACGCGAATCATGCTGAGTTAGTATCAATCTTTAATACCTATATGCTATCAAAGTAATTAATTCCATCCAAAGTTGCTTTATTGCCAGCAACTGGAATTATACAGGTCTCAACTTATTCAAACGAGAGTCAAAAGAGGGTTTTGAATCGCTTTCACAATTAAAGCAACTGAAGTTCAGTTTCGATTCGTGTCATCATCCTGATCAGTATTGTCCCACGGCAGGAGAATACAGACACAGATGGACCAGATTAATGAACAGATGGAGAACACCAATTTGGTGGTGAAAGAGCAAAAGGTCAGTGACATGCTTTCCCACCAACACCTTAAGCAAATAATGTAGAAAACATCGAACTGGATTTGGCACCAGCTTTAGCAGTCTCTCATGCAGGGCGACCAAATTTCTGTTCAACTACCTTATGATTTCTAAAGAATATGCAAGTTCGTTTCAGTTAACCCTCGCCCTACGGGAGCTTTTTTCACCTTCGCCTACGGGGGAGGGGCTGACAGGCTCCCCTTGTTAACTTCCAAACCAAGCAACTTAGAGCAATGCAGTAAGAACCAGCATGTTGCTTGTCATGAGAGAAATCTAACAATTTGCGATTTTTAGGTTACAGATCAACGGGTGACCTTCCAGGTCAAGTGAATGACCTCGGGTCGACTACGTCCAGAACAGCGATTTTGCTGTCAGAAAAACTCAAAATTATAAATTGATAAATGTAAATAAAAAGGCATGTTCCTATACCAGTTTTGTCTCTGAAATACAGAAAAGGGTAATAATTTGTTCGTGTCTTGTCAATAAAAGTCCAAAGACGTTATTTGAGAGAAAAAATGACGTCATGAATTTCTTACACTTAGGGAGCCATCACTCAGTCAAAAATAGAGATATTGCTTTGAAATTTGGTTTGGGTATTTTCCATACTCAGTTCTCTTACATATATTCCGGTTTTTTAACATCTTTGAAAATCTTGATTTTGTGGTGATTTTTCCGAAAACAAGAAGTTTGTTTTTATTTTAGGAGTCAAAAACCCAAAAATTCAAAACCCTAGATTGCCATTTTAAAGAGAATCTTATTTTGTATCTTTGGTGAATTGCGTTTGCAATTTGCTTCAAAACTCTGTTTTCTACGATTTTTCCAATATTTATCGTTTGTACACTAACATGACATCAAAACATCATTATCTCCCAAAAGTTTTTACCAATTTCAATTAAATTTGTACAGCATGCGTATAATTGTTGTAAACTCAGATATTGAAAATTTCAGCAAGATACGCCGCATGTGTAAAAAGTTATTTAAGAAAAACCTCAGGTGGGGCTGTCAACCCCCCCCCCCCGTAGGGCGAGGGTTTTAAAGTAAATCAGTACTTGTGCTGTGACCCCGTCTAACGGTTTTTGACACATGGCTCCAAAACTAACCTAAAGACCTACATCGTCATCAGCTGCTAAGGTGCCAGCACCTGGTCTCTCACACAAATCTATGCGTCCCCCCCCCCCCCCCATTTCTGGGCAGCTGATGAACGAGAACGTGGTACGTGAGGCGGAGCAGATGGCCGAGCAGCAGCAGCGGCTGCAGCAGGACTACGAGGCGGCCCTGCTGACCATCGACCAGCTGACGCAGCACAACCGACAGACCATGCAGGAGCTCAAGGTACAGTGCATACAGGCAATGGCGGCGTCACATTCCGAAAGCTGGGGGGGGGGACATACGCATTCGTAAGTCGATTATTTCCATGCAACGCCCATAGGCGTAATGTTCAAATCCCAAAACTTGGGGGGAGGGAGGGCGTCCCTGTTGGGGGGGGGGGGAGAGACACCTATGCATGCAGGCCGTCAGCAGCTCAAGGTTGCTGGAAGACTATGCGCATCGTCTTGCTTCTCTCCCGCGGAGACCAGAGAGAAGTTTTCGGCTACTGCGGAACCCTGCCCTCGCTCCACTCATTTGGAGACGAGGATTTGTTAGCAGCTGGGTGACGTCACGACCCTCCCCTTTCGCTTCTCTCAGGAGCGTGAGGAGGAATGCGCTCGACTGAACCAGGAGACACTGGACCTGACGCGCATGCGCGACTCGCTGACGAGGAAGCTGCGCTCGGCCGAGCAGCAGCGAGAAGAGATTGAGGCGCAGCGGGAGAACACAGTGATCAAGGTCCGGAGGTTGGAGAGGGAGCTGGACTCCATGCGGCGCGCTATGGAAGCTGAGAAGAGGATGCTGGACGCTCTGAGGCACGAGAGGGAGCTGCTGCAAAAGAGCATCCTCAAGGCGCAAGGTAGGTAGCACCGGCTGGTTAATGTTTAGTATAGGAATTAGGTTTGTTGTAGACTTGAGAACAGCTCATCCGCACCTGGTGCCTTTAAAGTCTACGATGCAACAACACATACAGCAGGTTGTAGGGGGTCCTATTATAATTTATGCGAAGTTTATTTTGTGTGCTCTTCTATTTTAAGTAAATTTATTTGGAGTTATTATTCGTAATGAGTAATTACGTTAGAAATAACATTTGACATTTACGTTTGACATGACATTAGTCAGACATTTACGTTAGACATGCTCCTTTATCGGCAATGTGTTTTTTCAAATCTCTGTACGAATATTGTGTGATCGTATCTATTTTCTTTCTCCAGCTGAGAGCAAGGTTCATGACAACACTCTGAAGGTTCATGATCAGGCGAAGAAGCGCCTGGAGCACGAGGGCAGCCTACTGCGACAGAACATACTCAAACAGAGGTTCATTGTGGCGCAAATGCAAAGGGAACGCGAAAGGTAAATGCGACAAACATTATTTGTTGTTTGGTTGGTGTTTCATCTCTCATTAGTGACTATTGCCCAAACAATGAATGTCATTTGGTTGAGTTCGATTGAGCGTACGTAATAGTTTGATTGAGCATACATATTGAGCATCATATTGAGTACCTACCACTCGTATATGCAGGCATGAGCATGGTGCATGACAAAAAATCTCAACATTTAAACTATGTTATTATAAAGTTAACAATCGGGCTGCGTTGTCCGATAGCATTAATGTGATAAAACAAATAAGATAAACTTTCTTTCTAACCTTTTTGTTCCGTTTTCCGTTTTGTCGTTTTGACATAAACTGCCGTTAAACATTTTCGTGTAATACTTGATGCTTGTCTGCATAATAATTTTGTTTCGGGAAAATATAAATTACCCCAAAATGTGATTAATATACATCATAACTCATTCCAAGGTGCATCTTAGATTCTGCCGGCCTAACAGAAAATAATATAAAAATCACTGGAGTCGTTAAATTAAAAGAGCAGGAGATATTCGAATTGAAGAAGCGAGTGGCCGAATCAGAGAGCCGACTAAAGCAACAACAGAGCCTGTACGAAGCCGTCAGGAGTGATCGTAACCTCTACAGTAAAAACCTGATCGAGTCGCAGGTGAGACATTGTAATCCGTTCTACCGACAAATGCGTATTGCCTAATGTCACAGGTTAATGTAACATGGTGCGGATAATTAAATTAGTAAAGTAATAAATTAATATAGCGATGATGAATACATGAAATGATGGTGCGTTAATTAATAATGTTACCTGGCTGCATAGTACAACAGTCGGAAACACCATGGATCAGCATTTATCCTTGTGTTGATTATAGAAGTCAGCAAGAAGTTTCATTTATTTCAGCATGAGGTCACCGAGATGAACCGGAAATTCAAAATGGTTGTGCATCAGATAAACCAACTGAAGGAAGAAACTGCTGCTCGGGAGACGCTGCTGGTCAAAGACCAGCAAGGTATGCTTCTGGCCAGTCATTTGAATGTAACCTATATAGCATTGCTGTATCTAGTAAACGACTATTTATATATCACTAGTTCAACTTGAAACAAAGACATCCAGTTCGACCAAATGCAATTCCTTTCGAGGGTTCAAATGATGTCAGGGAGACATCCACGGATAGAGTTACCTCCCCAATCCGTATTAGGTCGCAGTACACCCTTCACACGGGCGTCGGCTTCCGGCTCACACGAGCCGCCCTGGCCAATCTTCAACCAGTGCCGCTCTTGCTCTCCTTGGTGAGCCAGGAGCTGGCACCCGAGTTCAGGGTACGCCGCGACCTAATAAGGGTTGGCAAGGTAATCCTGTCCGCAGAGGTCTCCCTGACAAAGGTCAGTATCAGCGACAACGCACAGGCTACCTTAGTCCACGACAGGATTGGACGGAGTTTGTTCTTCCTTTCGGTCGCGTAACATCTGCCCTGCTAAACTATGTTGATGAACACAAGCTTGGTGATCGGGTGGTGAGAATTACGACCCCATCGGTTACGATACTACCTGCTTTGTTAGAGCTGCTCCGAGTGCGGAAAGATAAGGAGACCTTGATTGGGGAGCTGGAAGAACAGAGAGTGACCATGGCAAGTCTGAAGACGAGAATCATCCGTATGGAAATGGAGCATCAAAAGCTCACTAAGGTACATGTTCCTATGCACTTTTTACTTCACCAATACCAGCACTGATTTGGGATTAAATTTCTGGTGGCCCGTTCATTTGATGATTTACGTGACATTGTTTTAACTTATTTACAGCAGCAGGTGGTACCATCTGACGCCAACCCCTTGATTAAGATTCAAGTCGACACATCTACAGACAATCTCTGTATCCCTTGAAATGGCTTGTTATTTATCATAATTTGATCAGTATAGAACACGTCACGGCATTTCTAGCCCTCCTCTGACCGCCGAGTTTCTCACTCGGCTCACCGCTGGCCCGCCGCAGGTGCTGGCCGACGGAGAGACGGAGCTGAACAAGCAGCGGAAGGACATGAACCAGATTATGACGGAGCGGGACATACTCGGCACCCAGCTGGTGCGTCGGAACGACGAGCTGGCGCTGCTCTATGAGAAGATCCGCATTCAGCAGAGTACGCTGAGCAAGGGCGAGCAGCAGTACCGGGACAGGATCAACGACATCCGACTACTCAAACTGGAGATCAAGAAGCTCAGGTGATATAACAAAGTAGCAATGAGTTTCACATCGGTGGCATCTTATGGAACGGTTATCACGATCAGACTATCGACAAGGTTCGGACGTCTCTCATGCTATTCGTACTCCCACGATGCAAAATATGTATTTTCCTTCTTCAGAGGCAATTGCAGACGCAAATATGTTGCGTGACAGAGGTACTGAAGGAACATGTACATTTATTTATGTAGCTCACCTACCCGTTAAAAGGTAGGCAGGAGTGCCCATCCATTTACCATGTAACCCCTTTACGTTAAATAAAACAATTCTCAGAAGTAAATGAGACAGCAATCAAGTTGGTCACACCACTCCCTGCTATATTTGTTGTCTGTTTTGCAAACCCACCACCGTTTGTTAGTCGCCTTTTTACCCCGGAATCCCTGCGGACAGATAGCGAGGCTAGTAAAGCCGGATGACAACAAAATCAACAAATGTCCGATGTCGACAATGTCGACAACAGAATCACAACCACCATATGTACCGCAGACGGGAGAAGAGTCTACTGAGCCGCAGTGTGCATAACCTGGAGGACATGCGACGTGAGATGTACCATATGCACCGCGCCCTGCTGAAGGAGCGATCCGTGTGCAAGGCTTTGGAGGATGAGCTGCAGAACCCGCAGAACGTGCACCGGTGGAGGAGGCTGGAGGTGAGAGAGGAGGTCGATGTCGTGTACGAGGTCGATGAATGATGCTGCAGGGAAGTCGACCTCAATCTAGGTGACTTAGTATTAGAGACGAAGCGAGTACATGAGTATGTAGGCAATGGTGAAGTGATCGCCGATCAGGGAGGTTTATGATAATATCCCATTGTTGGAGTTTTGGTTGTGCTAAGAATTCGTAAGCTTTTAATTAAGTTGAGTAAGTAAATAAGATGAAATAAGAATTAAACATACAGATATCAGATACCTAGTGTGTTAAGTGTTTTCCAATGATATGTTTAATTAAACCCGTTATATTTACGGCTGCTCCAGCTCGGCTGAGTGTCAGGCATGCTTTATTGCCCCGGTTGCACACTATCTACCGAATATAGTAAATATAATTTGGCTTATTTCTTCTGCATCTCTCAGGGCACCGATCCCGGCACGTATGAGATGGTATTGAAGATCCAGACGCTTCAGAGGAGGCTCATCTCCAAAACGCAAGACGCCACCAAGAAAGAACTGGAGGTGTGTGGAGCGCGCCCTAGAAAGCGTGCATGCATTTGCTTAAGCAATTGCTTGCTATCAATTGCTTAATCCCTTCTCCTTACTATAACTGCGTTCCCACTGCAGCTGTATCATTTTCTTCTCCACGCCTTTTACTCATCTACGAGATATCCCGTGCCCGGTCTCGTTCGGTTTGCTCTGCCCCTCGTGATTCAAAAACATATGAAATAACTGTATATCCACGCATGCGCTTACGCGCTCATACCCCGGTGTCCACAAAGGCACAACAGCTTGAACTTTGAACTATGGACCATGTTGCTGTTACAGATTCAGGAGAAACAGCGCCTGTACTTGGAGCTGAAGCATGTGCTGGCTCGTCAGCCGGGCCCGGATATGGCAGAAAAACTGTTGTTCTGTCAGGACACTCTGCGGCAGCGGACACGACAGATGAAGGTAGACGTGTGCTGGTTCACTTACAGGCATGGCGTAGGATGAAGGTAGATGTGTGTACGTGTCGGAGCGATGCAGCCACGCCCCGCACGCCGCGGGCTCTATTGAGGGTTACGCAGCTAAATGGTGGATGTGCGCACGCATCTATTCCGTCTGATGACTTACATCCTTCGATCTCCGTCTTCTTCGCAGAGTCTGGTGTCTGAGCTGAACATGTATGAGTCACAGATTCTGGAGTATAAACGAGACATCGACAGGTTGACTGCGCAACTCGCCGAGGTCAAGAAAATTTTTGTCAGCCAGGTATGTCAGGAATACCATTTTACAATCTGGTTAATTTATGTATTTACTTATGTGTTGATTCTTATGATTACAATAGAAGCATCTTTGTACGATACCATTGTCCTGCAGTCTGTGGCTTGCACTTCTAATAACTCTGTTAATAAAGTGAATAGTCGACCTTGGATCTGGTATCAACCATTATGGTATAAACTAGCCTTCTAGTTTAAAGTGAATAGCCCTCTTTACATGGGGTTTTGAATTGAGATAGCAGAATTGTAGCTTAGATATAGAAATCATATGATCCACGGTTCGTTTATTCCTCAACTCTACCTCAACGGCTCTAGAGCAGATTTTCGAACGACCCGACATAGCGTATACCAGATGGCTGGGATATACCAGATTTATTTATAACAGACCAAGTTGGAGTCTTCCGTACCAGATGGCTGGGTTATACCAGAAAGGCTTATATCAGATCCAAGGTCGACTATTCCCTTTATTAATGAACAGTTTAATTTAATTTACCTTAATCCGTTCAATTCCTTATTCGTTACTTCTTTCGACAGAAGAAGCAGCAGAGAGGTCGTTTGAAGAGTCACGTGCAGGTGAGCAGTAATAGTCTGCGTCCTCCCACCCGGACCCGGTTTCCCGCCATCAGCACCACCAGCACCGCTCGTCAGCCTCCCCTCGGAGGGGGCTTCAAGCTGCCGTCACTCGCCGCCAAGACATAGGTGACGCTACTGTGCCCTGGCAGATGGCTATAGATGGCAGCACTGTGTGGGCGCCGGAGCAGTTGTCGAGCCTTACCGAGCTTATCGTGTTCTCGTGTGCCGGTTAAGGTGGTCGGTTTTATGCGATTATATGAACACTGTATGACTGATCTGATGAGAATGTCGCAGTTTTAATTGATGAACATTGCAATATTGTGCTCGGTGTGACTGGTGTGTTCGTGTGTGCTCGAAGTTGATGGGAAATAGTTGCAATATATAGACAATTTTCCATATCCATTTGCAAAGACATCAAGCTTAAAAGTTGAAACGACTTGGAAACCATTACAGCAGAAGTGAAGAGCATCCTTCCTGATTGATATTATGTTATTTTAATGAGCAAATGAAGGCGGTACAGGGTGGAAACTGTAGCTGTCGTTATGTGCATAATTTTCTGCGATTTATATAGGTATACTTGACGTACGATCTTATCACTGGCAAAATATACGGATGGTAGTGTTAAGCTGCCAAAGGAATGGAAACAGTCAAAGCCGATTCGCTGTCATTACTTATAGACCGGGGATGTTTGATAACGAATAGTTATATAGTTAGAATTGATCAAAGCTAGGCTGCTCCCAACAAAACACGACCTTATCTCAGCGTCTGCTAAATACTGATATGGATAATGTGTGGAGCCAGCTACCGTGTGCGTTTGTATGGCCATTGTGATGTAGGCAGCAATACATTTTCAAAACACTTGTTCAGCTTGTTGTGGTGGCAAGGATAGCGGACGAGCTAATGCAGCAATGAAGACGTTTAAATGCTTAAAGGGTCAACTTGAAAGTTGTCTTGAAATTTGGCTATACGGGGCATTGCGAGCTGAAAAAAAACGAACATGGCATTTGTTTGGACGATATATATGGGATATCCGTTGAGAAATGGGTATGTTTCTCTTCTCTCCTTCATGGCCATACAAAACTTCACGACAATTATAACGTCATGCATATGGTAGCTTGGATATGGAAACTATTGCACACAATAACGACGGACTTTGGCATATATACGCAGGCTGCTTGTAACGTAAACAACCGTTGTGAGGACCCGGAACAAGTTCCGTGCCCCGATCGGGGCACGAAAAAGTGTCTTCTAAAAGGGGCCACCAGTCCTGTGTCGAAAATACTTAGCGTAGCGAGGTAATTTTTTTCACCACAACCCGTTTTTCGATCTGCTCTACAAATCTGCTATCTCAGTTCAAAACCCCATGTTAAAGGTGAACTATTCTCTTTAACACGTATTATCGTCGATATGGTCGGATCATTGACATCATTACGTGGCTCATCCGTCAGTTATATTTTCCGATTTAAACTGAGTACTATGACGCATTATTCATATGTTGCGTTTAACAGATCATAGGACTGTCAAGTATGGGACATATAACAGGAAAGCTAGTAAAAAACATCAAATCAGCAGTCGGCTTATTCAGAATAGATATGTATGTACATCTCAACAACCAAGAAACTTGATAATAAATAGGTACACAAACACATATATAAGGCAGGCGATACGTCGACAGATCTCGTACATTGATAAAAGAATATCAATAGTTGTAGGAATTATGTTTGTTATTCCTAGTAAAAGTGTGTTTGTAGGTAGCTAGAGAGGCTTATAAAATATATATGTCCTTCAGTGCGTGAAATATTCGCCCAATGACACTTGAGTTGAAAGTGTAGAAAGGGCAAATCGGGTCGAGTACATGTAATGGTATCCGAGAAGGAAGAAATACGGGAAAATTGGTGGGATAGAGTGGGATACGGTATCGGCTATGTCACGGTCCGTTCAAAGGCCGGGACTTCCTTGTGATTCCTGAGTCCTTTATGATCGATCACCGGGCTTCTGAAATATTGTATCTAAATCACTAATTTTCTAGCCGTACGTCTGTCTATCCGTCTCTCGTTTGTGTATGTGTCCTCATTGCTTTAGCCACACGCACAGCACAGACGGCAGCACCGATGACGGTGAAATTTGCACACACGATAGCTTCATGATTTGTGACGATCCACGGCAAAAAATCAAGTAGCTCCGATGCAGGTGTCGGTCACAGCACGCGCCAGAAGGGGGCATGTTTTCCTTCTCTCGCAATGATAAATCCGATCCAAATAGCCGGCGCTTAAAAAAGCTTTTAGCATTAGCTCGATGCTATTGGTTCTAAGGACCTCAGCTGAGCGGGGCCGCTAAATAAATAAAACGCTGTAATACCTGTTTTGGTCTGCGTAATTCGGGTCGGCAAAGCTTGCCACCAAATATAACATTATTATATATATTCTCGAAAAACATGCTGCGCTTGAAACGCCATCCCGTTTGACGGATCACAGGTTGATAAATGCAATTTTCCAACGATTCAGTGTAACGTAAACCCAAATCAGTTAACGGCACCACCGACGCCAACGGAGTCGCCTCTTCGCGCAGCGAAGAAAGCAGGGACCGCTTGTCTAAATCACTAATTTTCTAGCCGTACGTCTGTCTGTCTGTGTAGCTGTCTGTCAGTCGTTGCGTATGTGCCCCATTTCTTTAGCCACACGCACAGTGCAGACGGCAGCACCGATGACGGTGAAATTTGCACACACGACAGCTTCGAGCTCTGTGACGATACATGGCAAAAAAATCAAGTCGCTCCTATGCCGGTGTCAGTCACAGCACGCGTCAGAAGGGGCATGTTTTTCCATTGGTTCAACATGCAGAAAAACCCGAGCGAAATGTGTGTGTAAAATGCGAAAAACGCGAAATACTGATGCCATCCCAGGTCGATATCTCGGTAATGTACAGTTCGATCGGCACGGGATAAACACAGGCGTGTAGAGAAATGAACGGGCTGGCGTATGCAATGTGGTTCGGCGAGCAGCGCGTGGAACGTGCGAAGTAAATAGCGAAATCATGTAAATGTCATGGTCTCACAGCGTTTTTCACGATTAAAAACAGAACTCGGAACCTATCGCATGTAAAGTGATGAAACATTTGCAATTGTGTAGACAAATGTACCTGCTTGCGACTTTGCCTACAACGGGTGCTAATCTTGCACCAGCGAGACAAAATACTGATGCGGTCATGTTCAGAAAGATTGTTAAATCATAAATTATACAAGAGTATTAGTCCAAATCAACAAACTTATCAAAACACAGCCTGGCTCTTGCAAATGCTCGCGACTTCGCCTACAATGGGTGCTAATCTTGCGCCAGCGAGACAAAATATTGATGCATGTGCCACATTCATATGTTTGGGGTAGACCAAGAAGTGCCACATCCACGTACCTTTCATACTTAAGGAGCCATAAGTCAGTCAAAAATATAGATATTGCTTTGAAGTTCGGCTTGGGATTGGTCCATACTTGTTTCTCCAATATGTATTCAGGTTTTTTTAAATATTGTTTGAAATTTTGATTTTGGGGACATATTTTATTTCACCACAAAATCAAAATATCCAAATATATTCAAAAGCCAGAAGACATATTGGAAAACCAAGTATAGACGATGCCCACACTGAATTTCAAAGCAATGTCAATAAATTTGACTGACTTATGGCTCCCTTGGTATGAATGGAATAGTATACGTGGATGTGGCTCTTCTTGGTCTACCCCCCCCCCCCCCAAACGCGTGCCCACCGGTCTTGTTATTATCAGTGTCAATGTCAAGGCCGCCTGCTGTCAAGGGCAAGGCGATAGTCAAGGCTTGGTCAAGGCCAGTCAGAATCGCCGGCGGCCTTGCTTTGAATGTGTAATTCATAAATGTGTTGCTACCATTGTGCTCTGGGTAGGTATAGGGGTACATAAGAGCAATCAGTAAACATAAGGACTTATATTAACCAGCAAGTCGCCTTAACCCTCGCTCTACGGGAGCTTTTTTCACCTTCGCCCTACGGGGGGGCTGATAGCCCCCCCCCCTGTTAACTTCCAAACCAAGCAACTTAGAGCAATGCAGTAAGAGCCAGCATGTTGCCTGTCATGAGAGAAATCTAACAGTATGCAATTTTTAGGTTTCAGGTCAACGGGTGACCTTCCAGGTCAAGTGAATTACCTCGGATTTACCACGTCTAGAACAGCGATTTTGCTCTTCAGAAAACCTCAAAATTAGAAATTGATAAATGTAAATAAAAGGCATGTTCCTAGACCAGTTTTGGCACAGAAATACAGAAAATGTAATTATTTGTTCGTATCTTGTCAAAAAAAGTCAAAAAAGTTATTTTTAAAAATGACGTCATCAGTTTCTTACACTTAGGGAGCCATCACTCAATCAAAAATGAAGATATTGCTTTGAAATTTGGCATGGGTTTTGTCCATACTAAGTTCTCTCAGATATAATCCGGTTTTTCTAAAATCATTGAAAATTTTGATTTTGTGGGGATTTTTCAAAAACAAAAGTTTTTTAGGAGTTAAAAACACAAAGTTTTAAAAATCCGTGACAGCCATTTCAAAGAGAATGCCATTTTGTATCTTTGGTAATTGGCGTTTGCAATTTCCTTTTAAACTCTGTTTTCTACCATTTTTCAAATATTTATCGTTTGTCCACCAACATGACGTCATCAAAACATGATTATCTCCCAAACTGCTCAATTAATTTCAATTTGAAAAAATCCAGCTTACGTATAATTGTTGTAAACTCAGCTACCGAAAATTGCAGCAATATGCACCGCATGTATAAAAAGTTATTCAAGACAAACCTCAGGGGGGGCTGTCAGCCCCCCCCCCCCCCCCCCCCGTATGGCGAGGGTTAATCGGTGAAGGACGAGCGAGCCCGTAGAAACCCGATAGCAAGGAAATTGGTATCAATCCATACACCAAATTTCAGCTTAATCGGTCCAGCCGTTTCTGAGTTACGGAACAGGGGTGTGCACGTGCGCACGTGCAGTGTGACCCAGAGTTTGACTTGCGGGACATTGCTAGTAGTGTGGTCCAAACCACACAACAAATGTCAGCTTAATCGGTCCAGCCGTTTCTCAGCTATATCAGGATAACGTTGTCTGACATCCCTGACGTGGCACGTGCCACGCGCCATGCTGACCCCTCACGTGAGACGAAACATGTCGATGACATAATTGATTGAATGGGGCTATGAGATGGCGAAGACCGTTTGTCAATGGGATGCGGGATTCTAAATATATAAGCTTCTGAAAAGCGTTACGATCGGGCCGAGTCGGCCGCTTTTATGCGAGAAAAATCCCGTATTCAGTGAGAACTCGCGAGCGCTTCGCGCTTGCTCATAATAAGAGACTAGAGACATATTTTGACTGAACCTTCGCCATGGAGTTCCTAACATCATACGGGTTTATATATGATTTGAATACCTATATAAAAACTATGCAATTCATTATCAGACAGCTGTTGTTTTAATTTGATGGAGTGAAGAACATTTCCTGATATAGAAGCATATCTAAGAAACGTTTACTAAGGACAGTTCGTTTTAAATCAGCTATCAATGCATAAGCAAGCGAAATCCGATGAGTTTTCAGATTTATGTGATACTTTTTGGGATTTGCCCCCAAACACCCGTTCTGGGTCCGCCTTTGGTTAGGACCCCCTTTTGACAGTGTTGAATTCGGGATATACCCCATACGCCCCCTCGCTACCTCGCTCCAACTTAGGCTGGACCGCCGGCGGTGGAAAAGCACCCCCCGGCATTTTTACAATTATCCACCTATGCTCTCACCTCACTGGTAGGTAGACAATCTTGGATCGGTAATAACTTCCGTTTAAAGGATAGTCCGAACGATGCTCGCTGGCACCATTACGCGTCTCACCGCGCCCACCTACACCAACGAGCGACTGGCCACCGCCCCGCACCAGTTCCCCCGACCCGGCATAGGTCACGTGACCCCTGCCCCGAGGGCCAGGTTAGAGCAACTGGCGCCCGGCCCGGCCCAGAACTCGTGGCAGAAACAGGAGAGGGAAAGGAATTGCCGGTAATAGGATTCGTTATTGTCGTTCAAAATTATTTGGGCATGTGTTTAAAGGGAATAAGTCACCTTGAAAGTTGTCTTGAAATTTTGCTACACGGGGTATTTCGAGCAGAAAAAAACGAATATGGCATTTGTTTGGACGATAGATGGATATCCGTCCAAACATGGCCATGTTTCTCTTTTTTCCCTCATGGCCATGAACAAAACTTCATGACAATTATGACGGCATGCATATGGTAGCTTGGATATGGAAACTATTACGCACAATAACAACGGACTTTAGGCATATATACGCAGGCTGCTTGTAACGTAAACAACCGTTGTGAGGACCCGAAACAAGTTTCGTGTCCCGATCGGGGCACGGAACAGCGTCTTCTAAAAGGGGCCCACTAGTTCTGTGTCGAAATTACTTAGCGTAGCGAGGTAACTCTTCTACGACAACCCGTTTTTCGATCTGCTATACAAATTTGCTATCTTAGTTCAAAACCCCCTGTTAAAGGTGAACTATTCCTTTAAGTTGACCAATGAATGTTGTTCAAATTCATGTAAACTTCACATCCAGCTTCGTTAAAGTATTATTCAATAATGTTACTACAATATCATACGATCTCTCGCCAGACAAGGTTTATGAACAATCGCGAAAAAGAAGCAGATACGATAGGGGCATTCTACTACTCATGCGAATATAAATACAAGCGCACGGGCAAGGCAGCTATGATGCGATAACACGCTCAGAAATCAGAATCATAGCCGAAATGGATGTGTTCCCTTCCTTTCTTTCCTGACATTTCAACGATTCCTTAACCTTTCAACGATTATTTGGCGAAAATATTATCGAGGTCAGCCATCCCATTATCTGGCCTCCACATTGGCACATCATTACACTTGGACAGTTCAGATACCTTTGTCAACATTTGATTGCTGAACTGATACATAGCGAAGGCGATTTTAAGTCCATTTTTGCTACCCAACGAATTTCACGACATTTGCTCATGCACTGCTTTAAACTGGCCAGCCATATCAGGGAAATTAACAAACGTCAATAAACACTGATCAGCCATGCCCTCAGTCATTTATACATTCTTGTAACGCACACCAGCTCAATACGCAACAACACGCAAACATACAGCATACGATCAGAGCCACTAAGAAAGGGCGGGAACACCGGGACTGGCGCAAATAACACCAGTTCTAAAGCGGGACTGATACGCCTTACGATGGTTTGGATAGGATGCACTTAAAATATATAGCAAGGCAATAGTGCAGGAACAACCAAGCGATTGTTACTGTTTTTATATCACCGTTACAGACATGGGTGCATTTGAAAAGCTCACAGTCGCATAAATTCACAGCAAGTTTCTGAAACTTGAGGTTATTGTCACCTCTCCAACCACCTCTGCAGCGGTCACTGTCGCTTGTGCTGATCTTCCTCGAGTAGCTGCTGCTGCTGTTGTTGCTGCTGCTGCTGCTGCTGCTGCTGCTGCTGCTGCTGCTGCTGCTGCTGCTGCTGCTGCTGCTGCTGCTGCTGCTGCTGCTGCTGCTGCTGCTGCTGCTGCTGCTGCTGCTGCTGCTGCTGCTGCTGCTGCTGCTGCTGCTGCTGCTGCTGCTGCTGCTGCTGCTGCTGCTGCTGCTGCTGCTGCTGCTGCTGCTGCTGCTGCTGCTGCTGCTGCTGCTGCTGCTGCTGCTGCTGCTGCTACTGCTGCTGTCACACATGCTGAAGTTGCCCCTCCGGGCGCCCTGCTGTTGTCGCTGTAGCTGTTCTCAAGTTCCTGCTTTTCGAAATCCGGGCAACCACTGGCCGTTTCTATACAAACGAAATTGGATGGAAAGATCTCCCACCTTCCTTCTTCAGACGGAAGCTGGATGGAGCGATCTACCATCTTCCCTCTACAGATGGAAGTTATGCGCCGAGCCCATCGGCGGCCGACTCGACTGTGCTGACCGGTGTGAGAACTCCGAATACCGATCTGGCTCCGCCTGGGGCATCAGCATCACTGGCTGCAGGTTCATGGAACGCCGCGATCCCGCCACCGACGGCGCCTCGTAGAGGAACCCTCCGTTCACCTCCCCCCGCAGGACGGAGCCGGGCGGCGGCGGCGGGCCGACCAGCGCCGGCTCCCGGCCCAGCCGCGCCTCCCGCGAGCTCAGCACGAAACCCAGCACGGCCAGCACCAGCGCGTCAATGGTGCCCACGATGGCGAGGATGTAGGCCCAGCGGAAGCCGCACTTGCCCAGCCGGTACTTGTCGGCCTCCTGGCCGCAGACCTCGCGGAGGCGGTCGGCGTCCCAGCCGACAGGGAAGACGAGCAGAGCGACCATCAGGCACACACCTGGGGAAGGTGCAAGCGGGGCAAGTCAGACCAGGGCACAACAGATCAGATCACCGTCTCTCACCATCCTCGCTCCCCCTGCACATCCCATCACAGTCCTGCCCAGCCCTTCACAGCCCTTCACAGCCCTTCACAGCCCTTCACAGCCCTTCACAGCCCTTCACAGCCCTTCACAGCCCTTCACAGCCCTTCACAGCCCTTCACATCCCATCCCAGTCCTTCCCAGCCCTTCACTGCCCGTCCCGTCCCGTCCCGTCCCGTCCCGTCCCGTCCCGTCCCGTCCCGTCCCGTCCCGTCCCGTCCCGTCCCGTCCCGTCCCGTCCCGTCCCGTCCCGTCCCGTCCCGTCCCGTCCCGTCCCGTCCCGTCCCGTCCCGTCCCGTCCCGTCCCTTCCCATCCCTTCCCATCCTTTCCCATCCCTTTCCATCCCTTTCCATCCCTTCCCATCCCTTCCCATCCCTTCCCATCCCTTCCCATCCCTTCCCATCCCTTCCCATCCCTTCCCATCCCTTCCCATCCCTTCCCATCCCTTCCCATCCCTTCCCATCCCTTCCCATCCCTTCCCATCCCTCACCTGACAGCAGCTGCATCCAGGCGCAGAGGTGGAAGACGGTGCTGGAGCGCAGGAAGCAGAACATGAGGAAGCAGATGATGCAGAGCAGGGAGATGATGACGGCCAGGCCGACGAAGATAGTGGCGGCGCGGAACGGTGCCGAGATGATGCTGGAGAGGTCTGTCAGACGACCCGCGCACGCCAGCGGGGATTCGATCTGTGGGAGACGTAAGATGGAGACTGAGGACGCTATCGCCACGGCACACCGGTGTCAAACGACATGCATATCATTCGCAAACCGCAATACACGTCATGGGCGAAAACCCATGGACTATGACATACGTCAGATCAAATGCTTCCATCGGGATAGACATTGTGCCGTGGCAAACTTTCGAAAGTCATTGGAGCTGAAGATTACGAAGAAGTGGAAACATCATGCGCTGTCAAAGCTAAAAAAAAACCAGCAAATGCACATCCGAATCCGTGGTCATGCATCGCCAGCTGGCCGACGGACGAGACAGGAAGCTCGGTAGTTATCTGCATACTTTCTAAGCTCGGTATGGACTTTCAAGTTTCACATCCATATGAGAGCGGAAAGTCAACAGGTGACATTAGACCCTGTTGCAGACATATACAACGGAAATACTCGCTGGAATTGCATGTCGGCACTGTGCTATCATCTTGGTTTTAATTACAACAACAACAAACAAAAAACTGAGCGACATCACTCTACTTGACCGATGTTATTGCATGGAACTTCACAAATAGCGAGGCGATGCAGTTAAACACCCAGAGGTTTTCAAATAGAGGGTATAGTGGTAACCCGTCCGCTACACTGGACTTTTCTTCCTAAACACTTGCCCATTTACTTACCATATTCCCGTCCCGCTCCTGTCCCGTTTCGCGCGCTGTGCCACGCGCTGCTCGCCGGCCCACATTACATACGCCAGCCCGTTCATTTATGTACACGTCTGTGTTTGTCGCATGCCGATCAGACTCTTTGTTACCGAGATATCGATATGGGATTACATCCATGTTTCTCGATTTTACCGTTTAGCCTACACACCGTCCCAACTGATTGTGGCGAGAAGACAGACAGACGGACCTTATCGCATAGTAATATAGATTTACCCCAATTGGGGTAATGGAGCCTTCGGGCAGGGACTATGGCGATTTAGCAGCTAAGTGAGAAATTATAGCTGAGTTGTTTAATGATGGCGTACAAATTACAATGCTCATCATTATATTATGTTTCTGTTTCTTCGACACAGACCACTGGTAGGTACCTACCGTATTTTCGCAAAGATGATCAAAACCAATAGATGCAAAATCATGCCTAGGCGCCTTTGTGGTACCTAAAGTTAACGCGTTGGAGGGAAATTTGTGTAGCACCGTGTTTGCAGAACGCAGTACAGTGTATGTAGGGATGTTAAATTTCAGTCGGGGTATGGAGTAATGAGTCATTCTGGTCACCAAAAGGGGTACCAGTGCTGTAATGCTGAGAACCACTACTTAACCCTATTCCCTGCGGGGCAGATTCTGCCCCTCGGTAGTTTTTCACTTGCCGCTTCTAAACCGTTAGGCTAAACCGTCCTGAAACTGTGACTTTTCCCAAAATTGAATGGCGCGTGTTGTGTCAAAATTTTGAAAAAATCGGTCCAGCAGAGGCGGCTCCAGGCTCCTGTTTTGGGGAGGGTGTTACGAATGAGGTTTTGCGGCGCATACTTCCTTTGTGATTTGCAGTGCAATAAATGCGTCAGAAACAATTCCAATGCAATATGCATCATAGATACTGGGATTGTACATATTTTTGGGGCAGAGGCGCACTCAGAATTAAAAAATGGGAGGCGATACCCACCCTCAAATTAGGTCCAACTTCAAATTAGTAAGATGATAAAAGCGTTACGCGCATGGTGCCCCCATGTTTTTTTTTCTCCTGAATATGCGCAATATATCAAATTTAACAAATCATAACATATAATGCCCACATGTGACGTTCATGACGTCCCAAACAATCACGAACAGCACATTTTTTTCTTCTCAGAAAATCCCCCATTTTACATTCCCTGAATACGCCTATGATTTTTTAAAAAATATTTTGATATATTAAATACCAGTACATTTGAAGCTCAAAAACGTTTGGGGCATGCAAATCGGTCGCGCCACATGGCTGCAATGACCTTTAAAAAAAAAACACCCAAAGTTTTCAGATTTTTTGGCCCCTGGCCCCCCATTTTTGAACAAAACAAAAATATCGGGGTTCAAAAAGAGAGATATTGTCATGACGCATCGAATGGAGCTTTCCCCATCGAAATCGACCGAGCGGTTCTCGAGATCTCTGGGGGGCAGAATCTGCCCCCCCCCCCCGCAGGTTAACGTAATTCTGGCCGCCCGCAGGGAATAGGGTTAAGACCAAAAGCAACAGTACGCATATACATTTATATTTCTGTCCCTAGATGGCACTAGTAGTAAACGCCTGAAGGTACGCTGTACCGTATAGCTTGAAGCCAAAGGCTGCGACCCGTGCAAAGGTGGGACGAACTGGAGGGGGTAACGAGTCATTCGGGACGTCAAAAGGGGGTAACCGTGCCCTTGATGCTGAAAACCACTGAGTTAAACGAACACGGAAGGATATAGGTAGTATGTCTCATACCTATTACCTATACAAATATACCAATAATTGCATATATTTTTGTTTCACGGTCGGTGATCATAATTCATTACTGTCGACTGCGGGCTGTAATGACGTCTGCCGTAATGGCCATCCAATGAGACGGACCTCACAACCAGATTCCTTGGTAGACCATGAAGCGTTCCCGCCCGGTAACGAGCACTGCATTCCTGTGGGGTGGCACTTTGACCTTCCCCTGACCCTGGCACCTTTCACCTGAGTCGCTGGCTTGCATACAGCGCCGTCATTGACCTCGTCACTCCCTGTCTTCATTTGGCTCTCACTTTTGCTTAGGTATATTTTGTTTTGACATAATTCGCATTTACTTCATGTCAAGACTTATAGTTTGAGAAACATCCACGGGTGGAATTCTTGCCTTGTATAAAACATGTCGCTTATGATGCTTGCTGACGCTCGTGCATCCCCTCAGACAATTCACAGGGATCAGGATCGTTTCCAACCACTACGCAAGGTCACACATCATTGCTTCGTATCTCGTAGGAGGGTCCGGAAAGTCTCCCGAACTGAGACAAACGGTGAATAATGAGCATCCTCATTAACGTCAGTGAATTAAACGAACATATCCGGCACGTCAGTCAACCAAATGGAGGCAGCCAGCACAATGGGATCAAACGGAATTCACCCGATGAAGATCCGGGTCCGATTTAAATCCGTGACCTTTCTAATAGAACTAGTGCGATTAAATGCGACTTAACCCTCGCCCTACGGGGACCTTTTCTCCCTTTCACCCTACGGGGGTCCTAAAAAGACCCCCTTGTTAGCTTCCAAACCAAGAAACATAGAGCAATGCGGTAAGAACCAGCATGTTACCTGTCATGAGAGGAATCTAACAGTATGGGATTTTTAGGTTCAAGGTCAAGTGAATGACATAAGATCGACTACGTCCAAAAATAGCGATGTTGCTCTGTTCGTCGTCATTACCAAAGTTATGTGTATACAACGATTTGGTTAGCATCAAAATGTTGGTCGATACATTGCCATCTGGCAATGTATCGATTTTTTTGTTCGAGCCAGTTAATGACCTCTTAGGTCACTGAAATCGTCACCATAGACGAGAATTGCTATGCGTTTTACATTACAGCACATGCACAGGCCGCTTAGTATAACATCCAAACGGAGAGAGATAGAGAGACACCGTAAAAAGTAACTTGTTGCCTGTCTAGGTACAATCCAAGGGCATCCCATTTTGAGTATCTAGGTCAACTGGTGACCTTTGGGGCCAGGTCAATGGCCCTTTGGGGTCTGACACGACCTTGACGAAAAGGTCATAGATCACGATCCAATAGTCCTATACACTTCCAATTTTGAGAGGATGCGTATAATTGTTGTAAACTCAGCTACGGAAAAGTTCAGCAAGATGCGCCGCATGTATAAACATGTATTCAATAAAACTTCAGGGGGTCGTTTTATGACCCCCTCCGTAGGGCGCGGGTTAATAACCAAGCCATATTCCAACGCAGTGTGCACTGTACAGCGTACAGTACAGTACAGTACAGTGCACAGCGTTGACTGTGCACTGTACAGCTTGAAGACAGTCTGAAAATCCATTCCGTGTCTTTGAGTGAATAACTTTCGCAGACCGTAGATGAGCCGTTTCCATATAGCATAGGTTGTTGCCTGACCTCCATTCTTGTCCTCTAGTCGGACAATGTCATTAGCAAAATTCGAGAGCCTTTTCGTGCCGTAAAGACCGGACGCGGCCTGACCATCCCCTGCCCTCTGGCCATGTGACCCTGCCCTCTGGCCATGTGGCAGGCTGGCAGCTAACACCGCCTGGTATCAAGTGCGGGCAGTAATACAAGTGTTGGGCCACTGGAACCCATTTCGCAGGTAAGTGAGAAATAAATATATATATATATATATATATATATATATATATATATATATATATATATATATATATATATATTATTTTGAAATGTATACGATTACCAAACTTAGAACAAAATTTGATTTAGTGATTTCTTCTTTGAGAATCATTTAAGTATTTGCACATGCATGCAGAGTGCTTCTTCAGACATGTTCCGACCTAGAGATGTTTGAAAACTTTTGGCAGATCGAGACGGGCTAATAAAGACGTTTTTTGTATACGTGTTGTGTCCACGCATTTATGCCTCTGGAAAGAAAACGCACTGATGAAAAGTGCCCATTTTAATTTTTTTAATCGAAAAACACAACTGCTTTTTACTTGAGCGCTTATGTCGTAAAATTTACACATTTAAGATGTCCGATGATAGGTACACGTTCTTTTCAAACGACACCAAGGCCGTCTAATGTGACAGAAAGACGTTTCATTCTAAGTTAAAAGTTTCCCGTTAAACCGTATTCATAATCAATAACCCATTAACAGGTTAATCTTAACCCTATGCGTAACAGGCAGGCGCGCAAACAGGATTTTCGTGGGGGGGGAGGGTAAAACCTCAAGGGGCCCCGTCGGACCACGAGGGGGCCACACCACTTCGGGGGCAATTTTTGCAGGTAAATGTTTGGAGTTGACCTAACTAGTGCACGGTACCGAACGCACGCTTGAATGGATTCACGGATGCACATTGGCGCATTACGTCACGGGCCGCGGATAGTCGTAAGATGAAAATAGAAAATAAGAACTCACTTTTCATTTCTGAAAAAATGCATCCGAATTGTCTTCTTATAAATAAAATAATAAAATCGGACAGAGGCCCACCTTAGAGGGGCCCCGCATTTTATAAGGGAGGAGGGGGCACGTGGGCCAGTGTGTCCACCTTGTGTGCGCCTCTGGTATGAGGCTCACTTCGTGTCTTATTTTATATATTGATCTGTTTTCTCCTTAGAGCTTCAACCTGTTACATATTTTCGCGATAACTTCGTGTTCTATATTTTCGCAGTGGATAAAAATAACAAATTACAAATTTTCACTTTTCATTTGTAAAAAAAACATCCGGATTTTTGTTTTGTAATACAACCGGACAGGGGCCCACCTTCTTCTCCCTTACGGAATGCGGGGCTTCACATGAGCCCCGCATTCCGTAAGGGAGTACGGGCCCGTGTGCCCCCTTGTGTGCGCCTCTGGGCCCTTCGGATGCAAATATAAAATGTAAAACTTTTACTTTCATTTGTTTTGTTTTTTAAATTGTATTACAACCAAACAGGGGCCGCCTCAGAGGGGCCCGAATTTCGTAAAAGGAGGGGGTACGGACCCGTGTGCCCCCCCTTGTATGCGCCTCTGGTAGCAGGCTTCTGGCTACCCCTATTTGTAACAAGGGGGATTCCGCCCCCCCCCCCCGAAGATCTCGAGATCTACCGGTCCAATTTTCACAAATAAAACGGTGTTTGATTCCCCTCAACCTGGTCTACATTTCTTTTTTAAAAAAAATATATGAAAGTGGGGCAACAGGTTATCTATGATATCTATGAAGATATCTATGAAGGTGGGGCAAAAACGTTAAATTGTAGGGGTATTTTTGATCGAACACAGTCGTGATGCTTATCAACCGATTGTCATGTAACCAACGGGAAGCGATAACAATTTAGCTGGAAATTCATGTGTATTCGTGAAATTAGAAAATTCGAAATTCATAGGCGTCGCCAGGACGTGCAAAATGAACCATCCGCCGAAGAACCCTCCCAAAACCTGGCCCTGGAACAGCCCCTGCGCATGCCATGTACTCATCATTTGGACACAATACGCGGGCATCAATTTTAGCCAAAGTCAGGAAGTTTCAAGGACCTACTCCCAGTCATCCCGGGGATATCAGTGAAAAACCTGAGGGGGGATCCGCCCCCCCCCCCCCCCCGATGTTACAAATAGGGTTAAAGGCTTAAATTGGCATTTGTTTAACATCGATATTAAATATAATCAGTTACATTCCCTTCAGGGGATGAATTGCTGGGATCAGACTCAGAGAGCTTCGCTAATAATATAAGCAAAATTGTTGCACGAACCACGACCCCTGCAATCTAATAACCTATTTCCCACTTATCGGAAGAATTTAGTGGCGAGGGTTGAAGCGCATAAAACAATTGACACCGGAGCCTTCGAACCATCGCAGATTGTCCCGCCACTAATGAATTGATTCAATGTGTTTGCTGCGGCTGCCAGCGACCGCAGATAATCTCGGTTCGGAACAAATGACGAACTCCGAAGTGGCTTGAACATATCCTGCCAGCGTTTGTGAAAAATAAAGAGCACAACATATGTATTAAGTCGGGACCACCTGCTGTGAGTGAAAGCTTAGCAACAATTTATACGAGCCAATAAAATACCTATCTCGAAAGGAAAGTTATCATTCCGTCATGTTAAGCGAGTGGTTGTCAAAGTGTTCCTTTCCGCCATTGTACGGGAGACGTTCTGGAAAGAACCCTGGCCCTATACAATGCGCTGGGCATGAGCAGTTTGATCGTTGATGAGCAGTTTGATGAGCAGTTTGATACCGATGAAAGACAAATCAACCCATAACGACGATGCCAAGCCGACTGCGACTACGAATCAATACAATAACCCCAGAAAGGATTCGCACCACCGCTTTTGTGAATGACGATCCATGGTCTGACATCTGGTCTAAGCCCTTGACAAGCACTAATTAATGACGTGACAAGGAAGGCTGCCAGTAGCGTGCAGAGACCCTGACCGCGCTTGACCAGACAACCCGTGCCCTACCCCCACCCCCCTAGTCCCCGCCCACTGCTGACCCGCTTACATATCGGTCGATGTTGTTCAACTGGCTTTCACATACGGGCGGCTCACCACACACATACCTACCGGTTCTGCTGCAACCGCGGCAACCCCGGCGCTTTATGCCTATACCGTAAGATCGCTGTGCACAAAACATCGTAAAACGTGCACATGCGTGCCCACAATGGCGGATCCAGGAGGGGATCGGGTCGGATGCCGCCAAAACGCCTGAAATCGCCCGAAAATTCATACACGCTTTAAATCGTTTTTAATCCACAAGAAAGTAATATACAAAGAGTTCTTCAAATTTGATCAGAATTTCTGTGATTTGACCCGAACTTCTTTGATCATTCTGGATACGCCGCTGTACATGCATATCGTGCATATCTTGCATATCGTGCATATCCGGCTGACTAATACCCGAATACGGACAGCTGAGAACACAGAAGAAAAAAACGCTTTCACTCCACATTGACCGGGAATCTCCCCCTCTGCCCTCCCTCCGACCTCTACTGGTGACCTCCAGATGCGGTAACTGTACCCACCTGCAGTGTGCTGGAGTGCACGCAGTGTCTCCAGAGACCGAAGTATCCAGAGCCGGGGGCCTCGGACGTGTCACCGATCCACTGTGGCTGCACCAGCACCACCACGCTCAGGATGGCGTAGCAGATGGTGAACACGCCCCAGAGCACGCCGATCGCCTTGCTGTTGCGCAGGTAGCGCACCGAGTACTTGTCGGCCGCATTGCCGTACTCGAGTGCCTGCTTCGAGGCTGCTCCCATGGCGGCAGCCGGGGTGAGAAGGAATCGCAAGGCACAGCTCACAGCAGCTCACAGCGCAGTTGGCCGGGTGTCTCGCCCTCACGGTGCGGCACAGAAGACTGTCGGTCTTGTGGGTCGTGGGCCCGGACGGCACGGTCCGCTCTCTGCGCGCAAACAGGTCGGCGGCGGCGGCGGCGGCGGCGGCGGCGGCGGGGATTCGTGGCGGGCTGCGGGGCCGGCCTCACCGTTACGGCCCGGTGAATCCACGCCGGAGGCGGCGCCGCGTCACTCGATAATCCGGCACACCTGCCCAGGTATGGACGCGATAATCCGGCACAGGTGACCGAGATTGTGGAGAGGCGCAGTCCGGTTCGGAGGGTTTGGAATCTGTGAGCAGGTATAGGTGGCGCCCCATGCTGCTCTTGCCCGCATGAGAACGCTGAAGTCGGGGAAGCGTGCCACTGAAGACGCCTCGAGACATATGGAAATCTGTGTTGTTTTGTGGGTGCTTAAACATCCTTATATTCCTGCTCGTTTCATGACAAAGACAATATATTATATACAGGGTGTGATTTAGCCAACATCATATCCAAATCTCAATAGGCGTAGGAACGTCATAAAAAGTGTGGGGACGGGGGGGGGGGGGAGCGGGAGCCACCCAGGGGCCTCCCTGTTTCAAGGGGCCCACCGGCCACCGTCCAAGGAGCAGGTGCAAACATACGTCGGAATAACAGTATGATAGGCCTGAATGGGAAACACGTCAAGTTTACACCATTCGTTTCCTCATCGGACCCATTCGCTAAGTTTTCAATTATATTGTTTTCAGTATCTGATCAGTTTTTACTAATGAAGGCCGCTCGAAGCAACTTAACCCTCGCCCGTCCAGCGTCCGATCAGTGCGTGGCCGTGCAGGGGGGTACACCCCCCCCCCCCCTTAGCGTTTGGCCCCTAATTGAGCTAGTGCTTCAATTAAAAAAACGAGCGTGTTGCTTGTCACGAGAGGAAGCCATTGATACTCAATGTTAAGGTCCTAGATCATTAGGTGACCTCTGAGTTCATTGTCAATTATCCCAAATTCAAAACAAATTGTAAATGCGTATAAATTGAATTTAATCGAGCTAGAATCGCGAATGAGCATATAATTATGCTAAATAGTTTCCAAATTTGAAATCAGCGTCACAAAATGTCCTAGAAACTGCTAAATTCCAAAAAGGTCATGTCAGGTTATGTCAAGTCAATTGAGGTCAGTGACCTCGGTTGACCTTTGGGGGCGCATGACCCCAGTGGAACATATTATTGTGTAAAATGGATCCCATATTTTAAATCAGCGTCACAAAATGTCCTAGAAACTGCCAGAAGCTAAAAAAAAAAATATGAGGTCATCGGAGGTCAGTGACCTCGGTTGACCTCTGAAAAGGTCAATCGAGGTCACAATCTCAATGGAAACCACAACTGTCACCTGGAAACACTTGTTCCTATGCTCCTGACTGAACAACAAACACTATAAAACTGCACAAGTTAGAAGGATCAATACTACGGGACGCCAGTTGCGCTTGACATGACCTTGGAAAACAGGTCATAGGTCACGGGTCATGTGACCTACAAGTTTAAAAAAAGTCAAATTGTTCAGTACTGAAAAGTACTGAAAGTTTCATCGCAATCGGTTGATATTTACGCGAGTTATTCCCGAAAAACCGAGTGGAGTAGCATCCCCTCCCCCCCCCCCCCTGCACTGGCGAGGGTTAACCCTCGCCGTGCTGGGGGCGTTTAGACGCTCCCCCTAAGGTTTTTCAAGGATAGCGAAAACACAGCGGCGCGCAGCGCCACCATTATTGGCACAGCTGTTTGCGCATCAATTACCCACATTGTGCAATTATTGACCACGGGTCCTCTCAGGTCGGGTCACCAGGCCAGGTTACGTGACCCCACCTCCAAAAATGTTTGCCGTTGTACCACAGCCACAGTTGTTGGCCGATCGGTTTTCAACTTAAAGGATTTCATAAGGTCATAGATACCTACAATTCGCACATATCGGATTTTTGTATATCGGTGACCTAAGGTCGGGTCAATTTCGTGACCTCCCCATTATAAGTCAATGGGGAAATATTCAAATGCTTCCTATTCCGAGGATACGGATGATATTAGTCCAATTCCTTCTGGATCATGTTATCGTAGGTCATTATTGATGCAGGGGCGGCGCCACGGATTTTTTTTCAGGTGGGCAAGTCGAAATTTAGGGGCCTCCATTTGAGAGGGGGCCTCCATTTGAGAAGGGGCCTTTGGCCTCCATAGGACTCCTCTCACCACCCCTCTGGCTTACAAAGGGCCGCTTCTGGACTTGAGGGACATCTCTGACCTCCATAGGACCCCTCTGGCCTACAGGGGACCCGGAGCGTAGGCAGGATTTCTCCCAGGGGGAATGGGATCAGAGGGGCCCTCGTAGCCAAGGGGGGCCCACATATTTAAAACAGTACAGTATGTTGTATGTTGTGACAAATAACTTTCGACAACGAAAATTGTATTTTATTTTTATTTTTGGGAGTCAAAAATGCAAAATTTCAAAAATCCGCGATAGCCATTTTCAATATAATGTTATTTACTTTCTTTCGGTGTGTTTTATTTGCTATTTTTCCCTCAAAACTCGATTGTCTACGATTTTTTTCAAGCATTTATTTTTGTCCACTAAAAATGGCATGACATGACGTGACTAAAACGTCATTACCTCCCAAAGTGCTCAACCATTTGCATTGAAATGTTGTGATAAGACGTAGAATGGATGCAGTATAAGGTACTAAAAGGTTGATGTCGATATCTATCATTGTTTTCAAGTTATTGAGAAAATCAGGGAGTGGGGGGGGGGGGGGGGCAGATTCTGCCACCTCCAGCGGAGCGCGGGTTAATCAAAATAATATCCTGAATCTTCTTCAATTCGGATTGAGGAAACAACACAGTACTTACATGCCGATTGTGCACATGTGCGATGAAGTTACAAAATATCTACAAAATAACAAAATAACATGCTCCTTATACCTTGATTTACAGAAAGCTTTGGATACCGTTTGCTTATAAAAAAAAATCTTAAGAAAAAATACACCACATTGTGATACGAAGGGTTTCTACAACACGATATAGTCATATCTTAACACGCACCATGGAGGGAGGGCCTCTGATAATTGCACGCCCTGGTGGGGGGGGGGTGGATTCCGCCCCCTAAGATCTCAAAAACCACGCAACTTAGCGACAAGCAGAAAACGGCGTTAGTTAGCTCAAGACAAACTATATGGAAGGTACATCTGCTTTGTTTTTAGGTCAGGTAAATATTGAGGTCACCAGTGACCAGAGGTCATCAAAGGTCAGATTTTCCAGTTTTAGGACTTGGCTCTAGAAACCCCAAAATATCTCGGGAACTATGATAGCAAGAACAAACTGAAAAAAGCAATCGAAAGCTCTTGAAATATCCAATCGCCATCTGTGTACTCAAATTTGAGCTCAGGTCAATATTATAGGCTCCAGAGGTCATCAAATGTAACAAAACTGTTTTTGGCAAAACAGTTTTAAGCAAATAACTTTTTACCTAATGAAGATAAGGCACTAATTGTGTTAAGCCATCGTGTTTGTCTCGTCAAGGCGCTTCTAATTCAAAATCGTAGAAGGATAAATATTTCCACTGGGGGGTCGCTCAGGAAAGTACGGGCCCACGTGTTTGTCCGGATGTGTGTTCAGACGAGATCTTTGGCAATCTCTGCAGGTCGACGCTGCTATTATTGGTTCGGAAGATAACCAGGTGGGCGAAAAACGCCACCACAGCCAATGGCGTGCGGCCGAGACCCCAGCCAATGCCGGGTTAATACTCGTACATTGTCAAAGCCTTGTACTCCTCTCAGACGTTACTAGCATACACTGAAAAACAATGAGAACTTCGACTGGTCTTCCTTCGAGAGCCTCGCCGGCGCTCAACCCGCAGACTACCTCTACCACCACAGGACCTGGATCGACAGGGCCCCTAAAGGCTGAAAGAGGGCCCTCTACAGGTCGGGAGGACCCTCTACAGGTCGGCAGGGTCCTCTACAGGTTGACAGGGCCCTCTAAATGCCGACAGAGTCCATCTGCAGATTGGCAAGACGATCTACAGATCGACAGGGCCCTCTAAAGACCGGCAGGGCTAACTTAAGGCCGGAAGGATCCTCTAAAGGCCGGAAGGGCCCCTCTAAAGGCCGGAAGGGCCCTCTAAAGGCCGGAAGGGCCCTATAAAGGCAGGAAGGGCCCTCTAAATGCCGCCTGGACCCTCTACAGGTCGGCAGGGTCTATAAATGCCGGCAGAGGCCCTCTACAGATTGGCAGGTCGATCTACAGATCGACAGAGCCCTCTAAA
This sequence comes from Chirona hameri, assembly GCA_036785665.1. Lineage (NCBI taxonomy): Eukaryota > Metazoa > Arthropoda > Thecostraca > Balanomorpha > Balanidae > Chirona > Chirona hameri. The sequence continues at coordinate 12,074 of JAXIVJ010012058.1, read as the reverse complement.
GGGCGACAGAGGGGCCTCTCCAGATCGGCAGGCACTCTCTACAGATCGGAAGGGCCCTATAAATGCCGGCAGAGGGCCCTCTACAACCGACAGGGGCCCTCTAAATGCCGGTAGGGGGCCATCTGCAGATCGGCAGGGCCCTTTAAAAGCTGGTAGAGGACCCTCTACACTGTCCGGGCCCTTTTGTACATATTTACATATACATACAGAGGTCTATTTTTTCGGTAACTTTGCAGCGAGCGTTGGCGACAGATTTTTGTAAGTGAAGCGACAAAATAAATATTGGGCTTTGGGGAAGCTTATGCCGTTGTTGGAGGATCAGAACCCGGCCGAGCAAGAGAATGGACCTTGTTTGTTACACTTGGTTGTGCGTCCCATTATTTTTGAGCAAAAACAAAACGGGAAAGTTTTCAGAATATAAAAATGATGACTGGGCGAAATTTTACTTTTTTTATATTTTGTACATTTACATTTTGTACATTTTACACGTGAAGAAAACGGTCCCAAGCACAAGAAAATAAATGATCACACAACCCAAAATATGCTTATTGGATTTCAGCCACAATACAACACATAAGGTATGCTTGCAAGCAAAAATATCAACGAGTGGTTTTCTGGATCGTACAGACTTAATGGCATAATTATTAATAGCAGCCGCGTTTCTTTGGGGCGATCGGTTTTTCGCTGCCGGTATGCGTATTTCGGTTTCCCGCATTATAATTGTCACCGGGTAGCGTACAACTGAACATAAGTCAGTAAAAAATTTAGATATTGCTTTGAAATTTGGTTTGGGCATCGTCCATACTTGGTTCTCCAATATATATTCCGGTTTTTGAATATATATAAGAAGAAAAAAATGTGATTTTGTTTTATTTCCACAATTTTGCTTTCTTTCAAATATATTAAAAAGCCGGATGATATATTGGAGAACCAAGTATGTACGATACCCAAACCAAATTTCAAAGTCATATCTATATTTTTGACTGACTTTTGTCGTGTTTTACGCTAGCCGGTGGCAATTAGAATGAGGGAAACCGCGCGACAGGCCAGCCCGGTAACGGGCCGGTAGCGGGCCCATTAACTTACGTTATTAGCGAGTGGTAGCAAGCTTGTAGCGAAGGTGAGTGTCGCAGTGAGTGTCGCATTGAAGTTTTTTCGAAAAATAACTCGCGTATGTACCAACCGATTGCAATGAAACTTTCAGTGCCCTACTTTTGAACAATTTGACATATACTCTTAACTTTTGTTAAGTTTTATCCCCCATGACCCGTGACCTATGACCTGTTTCTCAAGGTCATGCCAGGCGAAACTGGCGTCCCGTAGTGTCGGTGCTTGTAACTTGTGCAGTTTCCGAGTGTTAGCTGCTCAGGAGCATATGCACAGGTGGAGGTGTCAACAGGTGACAGTTATGGTTTCCACTGAGATTGTGACCTCCGTTGACCTTTTCGGAAGTCAACCAAGGTCACTGACCTCCGATGACCTGATACGACTTGTTTGCCCTATGGCAGTTGCTAAGACATTTTGTGACGCTGATTTCAAAATTGGCATCCATTGTACTTCGCTCGCCTTCGCTCGTAAAACGGCCATCCAGGCGTCCAACTGAAAGTATTTTGCTTGATATGTGGTGACAATCCTTATCGAGGAGTTTTCATCGTGCGACATAAATTGCCCTAGATTCGTCGTGAGCGACAAATCTCGCCATTTATAGACCTCTGTATACATGCCTTTAATAGACAAGCAAGGGCTGTTATTTATTCGTGTTACGATTTTGTTAGGTTCGTGGGCGTTAACTTTTATGCGACGTAAGGCGTTTCGCGGGCGCCTGACACCATCCAAAACACTGGGGCCTTCGTCCCCAGGGGACCCTCGCTCGGCACCCAGAGGGGCCCGCTTGGGCTCCAGAGGGGGGGGGGGGGGCATGGCTCCTTGCCCCCCCCCCTTGCCTACGCCCCTGCAGGGGACCCCTGACCTTTGACCTCCAGATGGCCTCTCTGGCTTCCAGAGGGCCCCATCTGGCCTTCCGGTGGCCTTTCTGACCTCTAAAGGACCTCCTCTGACCCCCAGGGGCCCACCTCTGACCTCCCTCTGACTTCCAGATGGCCTCCTCTGGCCTTCCTTCAAAGGCCCCTCTGACCTCCATAGGACCCCTTCTGGCTTCCAGGGGCACCTGTGACCGCGATGGGGCCTGCGAGATGGGGTCTGTTTGAAGCATGGAGGGGCACAAATATATGTTTCCCCCCTCCCTGCCCGACGACAGGGAGGGGGGGGGGGCTGCCTCTCCTGCCCCTCTCCGGTGGCGGCGCCGCCGCTGTCTTGATGATCCAGGTGCACTTTGTGTTCAGTGACACCTACAGGGTCAGCCGAGGTCACCAGAGGTCGCCAACACCTTTTTGTCAATAACTCTCGACAGAATGAAGATAGAGAAGTGAAACCGGCACCAATGTGTTTGTCCCGTCCAAACACGTCTCACAATATGCAACATGACCTACTTGGCTCACCACTTGACTTTGACCTGAGGTCAAATTTATAAGTGAACCTAGCCTGGTCAACATGACAATGAATTGAAGCACCTTGACGAGACAAAAACGATGTCGTCAAAATTTTGCCGTATCTTTATTAGGTCAAGAGTTATTTGCGAAAAACAGTTTTGCCAAAAATAGCCTTTTTGACGTTTGATGACCTCTGGACAGTGGCGTGCGCCTAAATTCACAAAGGACAAGGTCATTGCCTCGAGGGGCGCTACTCGATCGACAGGGGTGTCACCAATATTGGCGAAAATTGTGTAGGTGGGCGCTTCTCCTTCCGCACCGTGCGGAAGTGCGGAAGGAGTGCCCCCCCCCCCCCCCGTCACTAGCCGGAGGGGCGCCGTCTCTGGCCAGGGGCGCCGTCACGGGCCGGAGAGGGTCATTCACTCGCCGGAGGGGCGCGGTTACTGGCGGGAGAGGCGCCGTCACTGTCCAGTGGGGCGCCGTCACTGGTCGGAGGGGCGCCGTCACTGGTCGGAGGGGCGCCGTCACTGGTCGGAGTGGCGCCGTCACTTGCCGGAGGGAGCGCCGTCACGGGCCGGAGAGGGGCAGTCACTAGCCGGAGGGGCGCTCCACTCGCCGGAGGGGCGCGGTCACTGGCGGGAGAGGTGCCGTCACTGTCCGGAGGGGCGCAGTCACTGGTCGGAGGGGCGCCGTCACTCGCCGGAGGGGCGCGGTCACTGACCGGAGGGGCGTCCCCACTGGCTGTAGGGGCGCCGTCACTGGCTGGAGGGGCGCCGTCACTGATCGGCAGGGCGCCAGCTTTGCATGGGCGCCTCGGGTCCAAAGAACCAGGCCATGCCCTGAATGACCGTATACTCGGTACGCCACTGCCTCTGGAGCCTTAACTGTTGACTTGAGCTAAACTTTTAGGACATCTTGGCGATTGCATTTTTCAAGAGCTTTCGATGTTTTCCTGTTTTCTTATCTATCATAGTTCCCGAGATATTTTGGGGTTTCTGGAGCGAAGTCTTAAAACTGGAAAATCTGACCTTTGATGGCCTCTGGTGACCTAAATATTGACCCGAGCCAAAACATGACTAAAATAGTTTCAAAATTATGTTTGACGAGCTTTCGAACGGTATTTTCGTGTTTTTTTTGCCTACGTTTAATAAGAGCAGAGTTCGAGGGGGCGATGCCCCCCCCCCCCCCCCCACACACACACACACCGGCATGGCGAAGGTGGCGCCGAGCACTGGCACGGCGCGTGTTAAGCAATACAATTGTGAACGGTGTGGAACTGCTACACACAATTTCGAGCTATATAGGCGGCCCTACGACAGCGATATCAGCGGCCAGGATTGCGCTTGGTGCACTGGTGCGCCAGCAATGCGAGACCGAACGAGGTGACTTCATTCGAGGTCAAGAGTACTGTCGCAATGGGCTCGGGACGCGAAGAACCTCACGGTGAAAGTTTCCGGGGTACCGGTGGAGGCCGGACCCCGGCTTCTCCTCCTCGGGATCACGTTCGACCGCCTGCTACACCTCGGCCCCCACTGCGCTGAACTCCGCCGCAAGGTCAGACCGCGGACCGCTCAGCTCAGGAAGCTGACCGGCAGGGCACGGGGACTCTCTGTACAACAGCTACGCATCATCACCAACGGCTACGTCCGGAGAGCGCTGGAGTACGCCGCCTCTGCCTGGCTTCCAGCAGCATCCCCACTCACGTGGAGATCATCGACCGGGAGCTGCGCGCGGCCGCCAGAGTGGTTACGAGCTGCGTCGCCTCCACCCCAATCCACGCTCGCATGTCTGAGGCCGGGATGATGGACGTCCAGTCTCGACGAGAAGTCCTCGTCACTAGGATGGTCGGCCTCGCGGCGTCCCTGCCGGAGGGTGACCCGCTGAGGTCCATCGGCGAGTCGAACTCACCAAGACGCCTCAGCACTACGAGTGGGTGGAGAGAAGTGGGCGGCTTAGCCCTGACCATGGCCGGCGCGCGATTGAAGCTTGTCTTCACCACACCCTGTCACCTCGGAGCGACAGCACCGCCGTCTGCTTCCACCTGGATCTGGGCCCTCAAGCTCAACGGAGCGCCCCGGAGGCGGTCCGCCGTACGGCCGCCGAGAAGCGTCTACGGGAGCTCCCCACGAGAGCGATCTGGGTGTGGTCCGATGGATCGGCCAACGCCGGCGTCGCCAACGGCGGCGGTGGCGCGCTGGTCCTCCCCCGGACGTGAACACGCGGGAGATCTGCGTCCCGGCTGGCCGCGTCTGTTCCAGCACGCGCGCGGAGCTCACCGTGCTGCTCGCAGCGCTGGAGGCGGTCCTCGAGCTGCCTCGCCACGAGGGCCTGCCAGTGGTCGCCTGCCTGGATTCAAAGGCAGCGCTGCTACTGCTATCTGAAGGCGCGGCGGCGCAGACCTCGGTGATAGGGTCCAGAATCTGGACGCAGCTCCTTAAGCTGGAGACTTCCGGCCGCGCCGTGCACCTTCAATGGGTGCCGGCGCACTGTGGCCTGCCGGGTAACGAGAGTGCGGACGTGCTGGCAAAGGAGGCGGCCACGCTCCCTCGGATGACGACGCCAGTCGACGTCCGCACCCTCACTCGAATTGTGACGAGGGCCGCCAGGAGAAGCTAGCAGGCTGGCTGGCCGGACGGATGGTATCGGTCCATTATGGGGGACCGGGCCCCCCACCAGTCCGTGCCGCAACCCGAGAGGAGGCGGTGGACGTTCGCCAGCTCCGAGTGGGACACTGGAGACGCTCGGAGCAATACCTCCACCGTATCGGACGCCGACCGACTGAGGTCTGCCCCCAGTGCAACGAGGCCGACTGCCCAGCGGGCCTGTTCCTCGTGTGCAAGGAGGCCGCCGACACGCCGGAGCACATCCTGTTGCGCTGCCCGTGCCTGTGCGGCCCTCGCCTCCGTGCGCTGGGCAACATCTATGCCACGGAGCGCGACCTACGGCGCGACGACGTGGTGGCGGCCTTGACCGCCGGCTGCACGGCCTACACGAGCCGTGTGGCTACGCCACCGCCTCGGCGGTGACCGGGAGGAGTCAAAACAGCAACAACAGGTGACTTCATGTGTCAGTCGGGTGCCCCGGCGGGCTACGGAAGACGTACATACTTCACAGGGCCAATGCATGTTTCAAACATCAGCGAGTGACGCATGAAGTTCTGTGGGGTACACCTGATATCCTCGTTGATACCCTCGTTGTATCGGGGGGGGGGGGCCTCGGTCGATGTCAGGAGGCCTCGGTCGATTTGAGGAGGCCCTCGGTGTATTTCAGGAGGCCCTCCGCACATCTCAGGGGGCCTTCGGCGCATCTCAGAGGGCCCTCTGTGTATCTCAGGGAACCCTCGGTGCATCTCAGGGGGCTCTTGGTCGATCTCAGGGGCCATCGGTCGGGTGCAGGGCGCTCGGTCGATTTGAGAGGGCCCTCGGTGTATCTCAGAGGGCCCTCGGTGCATCTCAGGGGGCCTCGGTGTGTCCCAGGACCCTCGGTGTATCTCCGGCGCCCTAGGTGCATCTCAGTGGGCGGGCTGTCGATCTCAGGGGCCCTCGGTCAGTTTCAGAGGGCCCTCGGCCGATCTCAGGGAACCTCGGTGCATTTCAGGGGCCCTCGGCTCGACCGATCTCAGGGGCGCTCGATTGATCTCCTGGGTCCGCGGTGTATCTCAGGGGGCCCTCGGTCGATCTGATTGGGCCCTCGGTCGATCTGAGTGGCCCTTGGTGTATCTCAGGGGTCCCTTGTTCGATCTCAGGGACACTCGGTGTATCTCAGGGCCCTTGGTGCATCTCCGGGGCTCTCGGTGCATCTCAGTGGACGGTTGGTCGATCTCAGGGGCCCTAGCTGAGATCAATCGAGGGTCCCCTGAGATCGAATGAGGGCCCCATGAGATACATCGAGGGCCCATTGAGGTCGACCGAGGGCCCAGCTGAGAACACCGAGGGCTGATGAGATCAATCGAGGGCCCCTGAAATGCACCGAAGGCCCCTGAGATCGGCTGAGGGTCCTCTGAAACCGACCGGGGGGGGGGGGGGGGCTTCGGTCGATCTCAAGGACCCTTGGTCGATCTCAGAGGCCCTTAGTCGATATAAAGGGCCCTCGATCGATCTGATGGGCCCTCAGTGAAGCTCAGGGGGCCCTCGTTCGATCTCAGGGGGCCCTCGTTCGATCTCAGGGGGCCCTCGGTCGACCTTAGGGGGCCTTCGGTCGATCTTAGGGGGCCTTCGGTCGATCTTAGGGGCCCTTGGTGCACCACATGGAGCCCTGGGTGCATCTCAGGGGCCCTCGGCGTATTTCAGTGGGCCTTAGGTCGATTTCGGGGCCCTCGGTGCATCTCAGGGGTCCTCCGTGCATCTCAGGGGGCCCTCGGTGCATCTCAGGGGCCCTCGGTGTATCTCAGGGGCCCTCGGTCGATATAAGGGGCCCTCGGTCGGTTTCAGGGGCTCTGGGTTCAGAGGGTTCTGGGTTAACTTACGGACAAAAGTGTGTTTGTGTGGGCGGCAAAAAAATATGGTTGGCCCGTCCACTTTCAAAAGTGTGTGTGTGGGGGAGGAGCAATTGTATTTGTATGAATTTTTGCAGTCATTTTTGCATTGTTGCTTTGTTTGTAACTTTGCGCAGGATAGCATTATAATGCTTACAGTCGTTAATCGTATCACTGAAAGCGTTCTTGAACACATATCTACAGTCACCAATCTGATTCGTTTGTTTTGAAGATATTTCCGCCAGACTCCGTTTTACCATGTGAACGGTGAACACTGTTTATTACATTTGAGTAATAATACACAGTCTACAGATGTCCGCAGCCCAAAAATATCACAAGACACCTTACCCAGTAACGTCACAAATTGAATACGAAAGACATCACGTGGGCATTTGTTTTAAATTGAATGCTGCTCCCATTATTAAGAGCTTCATTTACGGTTAACAGTGCGACTTGATAAAGCCAGTACCACATGCATATTTCTAACCGACATCGATGTCGACGCCAGTGTTACATCAAACGGTTATCTGAGAATAAATAGGGTACAAATGCGCATTAACCCGCGCCATGCCAGGGGGAGCGTTTAGACGCCCCCCCCCCTCCCCATGGTTTTTCGAGGATATAAAAAACGTCGGTGCGCAGCGCCGCCGTTTTGGCGTTTTTGGCACAGCTGTTGGGACATCAATTACCCACAAAGTGTGATTTTTGTTTACTTCGTGTCATGTCAGATCAGGTCACCAGACCAGGTCATGTGACCCCACCTCCAAAAATGTTTCCGGTCGTACCACAGCCACAGTTATGGCCGATCGATGTCGTACTTACAGGATTTCATAAAAGCAATGGTACCTACAATTCGTATATCTCGGATTTTTGTTTATATCGGTGACCTAAGGTCGGGTCAATTTCGCGACCTCCCCATTATAAGTCGATGGGGAAATAATCAAATGCTTCCTATTCTGAGGATGCGCATTATATCAGCACAATTCCTTCTGGGTCATGTTATCATAGGCCATTCTTGAAGTTCCGGTTGAAATTTTTGTTCAGCGACCCCTACTACCCCTGAGGTCATCCGAGGTCACCAACACTGTTTTGCCAATAACTCTCGACAACATTAAGATAGATAAGCGAAACCTGCACCAATGTGTTTGTGTCGTTGAGACACGTCTCCCAATGTGCAACATGACCTAATCGGGTCTCCACTCGACCTTGACCTGAGGTAAAATTTCTTAGTTGACCTAACCTGGTCATCATGCATATGATGCGAAGCGCCTTGACGAGACAAACACGATGACGTCAAAATTATTGGCTCTATCTTTATTAGGTAAAAAGATATTTATGAAAACCGTATTATTAAAAATAGTCTCTTTGACATTTGATGAGTTCTGGAGCTTAAACTATTGACCTGAGCTTAAATCTGAGGAAACCTTGGCAATTTCATTTTTTTCAAGAGCTTTCCATTGCTTTTTTCGTTTTTTTTCTTCTCTCCATCTATCAGAGTTCCTGTGATATCTCTGGGGGTTTCTGGAGCGAAGTCCTAAAACTTGCAAATCTGACAAGGGCCTCTGGTGACCTCAATATTGACCTGAGCACAAACAAATACCTGAAATAGTTTCAAAATGCATCGTGACGAGCTTTCAAACGGTGTTTTCGGTTATTGTCTACGTCCCATAGGAGCCGAGTTAGAGAGGGGGGCGTCGAAACGCCCCCCCCCCCCCCGTCACGGCGAAGGTGGCGCCGATCACCGGCACGCCGTGGGTTAACATCACCCATTACTATCGACTACGACTCTTCCTCGGTTTGCTGAGAGTTACACCTGATGAACGGGAAATAAGGACGACGGCTGTGGCAGGACTAAATAAAGACACTTCAGAGCAAGAGAGTATCTATATCACACCAGATCATACACACTCAGATGAGACGACACATATTTCACGAGAAAACATTCCCAAACACATAATATACTCGCCCGAGGTACATTACCAGTAACAAATAGCGCACCCCAACAAGCAGTTTATTACATAGTCCCCAGAACAAACAAAAAAACTGGATGAAAACGTTTATACATTTTCAGTGCAAAACACGCATTACTAGCAATATAATGGTTACTCGATGTATACAAACTACGGCTAATATTATTTTCGACACACGTAAATGACAGTCGAACACGAACACACTGTTACATAAAGCACATAAAGCACATTCCTTCTTCACGCAACCATCTTGATTCCAATGCACATTGGCAGGCTCTAAAGTGACGAGTGGAGCAGTCCTTTGGATATGTCTTTGGCTGAAGTGACAGTGACGGAGAGCCCAATTATGTCACGAACGTCACAGACGGGCATTCCATGACGTCAAAGACGGGTGTTCCGTGACGCCACAGACGGATGACGTCATACTCAGGCAGAGGATGATGTCAGAAATGGGTCGCCTCGCACTCGCCCTTCTCTTCGGCCACACACTCGCTCTGTTGGCGAGCCAGGCTGACAAACACCTGTGAACGACGCAGACTCGCTGACGTCAGCAGGCCCACAGCAAACGTTGGCGAGCGGCAGCTGATGCGGCAGTGGTTAACGTGGACACGACTACAAACGCTGGGGAAGTTGGTTCCAATGAGAAGTTCAGCCGCATAACTAACAGGTAGCGTATTCACAGCGTAAATATGCCCATATAAGGCCTTTGTGTCGGATAAACAGCACGTTATCCAGCGTAATCTACACAAGACGTGTCCGTCGTTACGCTATATACTCACACTGTCCAGTGTGTTCTGTGAGATGTACCAGTACTCACACTGTCCAGTGTGTTCTGTGAGATGTACCAGTACTCACACTGTCCAGTGTGTTCTGTGAGATGTACCAGTACTCACACTGTCCAGTGTGTTCTGTGAGATGTACCAGTACTCACACTGTCCAATGTGTTCTGTGAGATGTACCAGTACTCACACTGTCCAGTGTGTTCTGTGAGATGTACCAGTACTCACACTGTCCAATGTGTTCTGTGAGATGTACCAGTACTCACACTATCCAGTGTGCTCTGTGAGATGTACCAGTACTCACACTGTCCAGTGTGTTCTGTGAGATATACCAGTACTCACACTGTCCAGTGTGTTCTGTGAGATGTACCAGTACTCACACTGTCCAGTGTGTTCTGTGAGATGTACCAGTACTCACACTGTCCAGTGTGTTATGTTAGATGTACCAGTACTCACACTGTCCAGTGTATTCTGTGAGATGTACCAGTACTCACACTGTCCAGTGTGTTCTGTGAGATGTACCAGTACTCACACAGTCCAGTGTGTTCTGTGAGATGTACCAGTATGTCTGTTCTGTGAGATGTACCAGTACTCACACTGTCCAATGTGTTCTGTGAGATGTACCAGTACTCACACTGTCCAGTGTGTTCTGTGAGATGTACCAGTACTCACACTGTCCAGTGTGTTCTGTGAGATGTACCAGTACTCACACTGTCCAGTGTGTTCTGTGAGATGTACCAGTACTCACACTGTCCAGTGTGTTCTGTGAGATGTACCAGTACTCACACAGTCCAGTGTGTTCTGTGAGATGTACCAGTACTCACACTGTCCAGTGTGTTCTGTGAGATGTACCAGTACTCACACTGTCCAGTGTGCTCTGTGATATGTACCAGTACTCACACTGTCCAGTGTGTTCTGTGAGATGTACCAGTACTCACACTGTCCAATGTGTTCTGTGAGATGTACCAGTATGTCTGTTCTGTGAGATGTACCAGTACTCACACTGTCCAGTGTGTTCTGTGAGATGTACCAGTACTCACACTGTCCAGTGTGTTCTGTGAGATGTACCAGTACTCACACTGTCCAGTGTGTTCTGTGAGATGTACCAGTACTCACACTGTCCAGTGTGTTCTGTGAGATGTACCAGTACTCACACTGTCCAGTGTGTTCTGTGAGATGTACCAGTACTCACACTGTCCAGTGTGTTCTGTGAGATGTACCAGTACTCACACTGTCCAGTGTGTTCTGTGAGATGTACCAGTACTCACACTGTCCAGTGTGTTCTGTGAGATGTACCAGTACTCACACTGTCCAGTGTGTTCTGTGAGATGTACCAGTACTCACACTGTCCAGTGTGTTTTGTGAGATGTACCAGTACTCACACTGTCCAGTGTGTTATGTTAGATGTACCAGTACTCACACTGTCCAGTGTGTTCTGTGAGATGTACCAGTACTCACACTGTCCAGTGTGTTCTGTGAGATGTACCAGTACTCACACTGTCCAGTGTGTTCTGTGAGATGTACCAGTACTCACACTGTCCAGTGTGTTCTGTGAGATGTACCAGTACTCACACTGTCCAGTGTGTTCTGTGAGATGTACCAGTACTCGCACTGTCCAGTGTGTTCTGTGAGATGTACCAGAACTCACACTATCCAGTGTGTTCTGTGAGATGTACCAGTACTGACTGTCCAGTGTGCTCTGTGAGATGTACGAGTACTCACACTATCCAGTGTGCTCTGTGAGATGTACCAGTACTCACACTGTCCAGTGTGTTCTGTGAGATGTACCAGTACTCACACTATCCAGTGTGCTCTGTGAGATGTACCAGTACTCACACTGTCCAGTGTGTTCTGTGAGATGTACGAGTACTCACACTGTCCAGTGTTCTGTGAGATGTACCAGTACTCACACTGTCCAGTGTGTTCTGTGAGATGTACCAGTACTCACACTGTCCAGTGTGTTCTGTGAGATGTACCAGTACTCACACTGTCCAGTGTGTTATGTTAGATGTACCAGTACTCACACTGTCCAGTGTATTCTGTGAGATGTACCAGTACTCACACTGTCCAGTGTGTTCTGTGAGATGTACCAGTACTCACACTGTCCAGTGTGTTCTGTGAGATGTACCAGTACTCACACTGTCCAGTGTGTTCTGTGAGATGTACCAGTACTCACACTGTCCAGCGTGTTCTGTGAGATGAACCAGTACTCACACTGTCCAGTGTGTTCTGTGAGATGTACCAGTACTCACACTGTCCAGTGTGTTCTGTGAGATGTACCAGAACTCACACTATCCAGTGTGTTCTGTGAGATGTACCAGTACTCACACTGTTCAGTGTGTTCTGTGAGATGTACCAGTAC
>JAXIVJ010012057.1:12500-41520 GCA_036785665.1 Chirona hameri | reverse complement strand
TGGTCTGTCCAGAATCAGAATCAGATTTATTAAGAACATTTCCAGTAAACTGGCTTTTCCATGTTCCTATTACAAGAGGACATGTCCAAAACTTATATCGCATCACGCATCAGATATCATCCTACATCACATAAAATACATCGTCGTTTGAGTGCAACACACCACAGAAATCACACTTCATCAACGCCACAACCACGCCTGAGGGCTGCGTCTTGGACATTCCATTGTTTCAGGGCTCTATATTGAAAAGAACGGCGCGCCAGCTCTGTTCTCACCCGCGGTAACTGCAGGAGGGGTGCCCCTGATGAGCGTGACGTGCGGTTCGTTACCTGAGTACGAAACACGATCAGAGCTTTTAAAGCATCTGGCGTGTCCTCCCTAGTAATTAACCTATGGATGAGGGCAACGTCAGCAGCCGCAATCATGTCCTCTATAGACGGCCAGCCGAGCTCGGAAAGAGTGGCCGAAATATGGTCGCGTCGTTTTAGGTCCGATACAATGCGTGCCGCAAAATTGATCACTTTCTGCAGCCGCGCTCTCTGAGTGGCACAACCACCTCCCCAAACACACGCACAATATCTCACAAGGGGGAAAACTAGCGTCTCGATTAAAAATGTTCTGAGCTCACGAGGCACTTTGCTACGCAGCTTGCACAGGTCCACGAGCACATGATTGCAGCGCTGCACAGTCATCGTCACATGGTCTTCCCAGGTGAGTGCAGGATCGAGGACCACGCCCAGTACTTTGACTTTAGGAGCGGATGTTAGAGTGTGATCACCAAAACGGATAGTGATATCTCTAGTCCTCCTGCTGCGCGTTTTGAAGAAGAGGAACTCGGTTTTAGTTGGATTAATTTTAAGGCTGTTTTGAGTGAACCATGTGAGAGCAGTAGCCAATGTGCTCTCTATTCTGGTTTTGAGTTGTTCGACGTCACTTGGTACTTCAGAATCGATAAATTGAGCATCGTCGGCATACAAAATTATTTTCCCATGAGTGATATGTGATGCAAAATCATTAGTAAAAATCAAGAACAGTACTGGTCCTAGCACCGAGCCCTGCACCACACCGTGAGTCACAGGCAGGGGTTGTGGTGATCCCCCTCGAACAGTCTGGGAGCGATCAGAGAGCCAGTCCCTAAACCAATGGCTGTCAACCCCGTACCATCCTAGCTTTTCCAGAAGCATACCACGTCGCACACTATCGAATGCCTTAGAGGTGTCGGCCGTCACTAAAGAGGCCACGCGGCCAACATCGATCTGGTGGGTTGCGTATGCGACTGCGTCCAGCATGGCATGCTCCGTGGAGTGTCCCGGACGGAAACCGTATTGCTGCGGGCACAGTATGTTGTTCTCATGTAAATACGTCACTACTTGAGTGCATACAATTCGTTCACATAACTTTACCAATACCGATAAGATGGACAAGGGTCTATAGTTGTTCGGATCTGAGCGGTCGCCTGACTTAAATGTTGGCAGCACAGTCGCCGTTTTCCACATGTTCGGTACCTGGCCAGTCACAAGCGAGCAGTTAACAACATTAAGCAAATGCGGTCCAACTACAGGAAACGTCATTCTCAGCATCTGTATCGTGACGCCGTCGGCACCAGATGACCGCGACACTCCCATCCGTCCCAGGGCAACCGACAGCTCCGGCAGCGTAGCAGGAGCCACCCGGAACGCGCTCGCACACACTCGGGGAGGGCGCGGCCCAAGAATCTCTCCCTCGACCGCGGCCGCAGCCAGTGACTCGGCCACAGCGGGGCCGACCGAGGCGAAATGGGCATTGAGCCTGTCTGCCCACTCGCGTGTCCCCTCTGCGGGGTCCGCTGCGGTGCGAGTCGGCTTCTTACCCGCCATGATGTACCGCCTTATGTTAGGCCAGGTTGCTTGTCGGCTGTTCTTGAACGTCGTCTTGAAATATGATGAGCAAGCACTGTACTGAGCGCTTTTTACGGCGTTTCTGCAGGACCGGTACTTCTCACGTGAGTCTGCACATGGATTCGCATCCCTGTCAGTGCGTGCGATATCCCTTTCTTTCATCTTATCTCTAAGGTCATCGCTTTCGGAGAGCCAGGGGCACGGTGGGTGACGGACTCGGATGCGTGTGAGCGGCATGTGCTTGTCAATGTTGCGGTTCCATACGGCGAGAAACTTGTCGAGCTTTTCATCTGGGCACGTAGAGTTATATACAGGAGTCCAGTCATCTATGAGCATATCCAGCCTGAGTGCATCCGGACAGAGTTGCCTGGTTGCCCGGACGGTTATATCAGTGGGCCGTCTTCGTACACGGGCTCCCTTGACCTGCGCAGTGATCATATCGTGATCGCTGATATCGCATGTGATCACCTTCGCGTCGCTTGTCAGGTCCGGGGTGTTGGTAATCAGGTGGTCCAGTAGAGTCGGGGTCGGGCTGGGATGTGTCGGCGTGTTTATCAACTGCGACAGGCTGTACTCCGTCAGCAGCTGCTGGTAAGCCGACACACCCGGTTTGTTGGTGCTCATCAGGTCAAAGTTCGTGTCCCCGAGCAGGTAGGAGGGTTTGTTTTTGGCGAGCACCTGTGTGAGCTGGTGGCTCAGGTCCTGCAGTGACGGTGAGACTGTGGCGCTGGGTGGTCGGTATACGACTCCGACTATGATCGGTCGGCGGCTCACGACCTGTACCCACAAACACTCAAGGTCAGAGTCAGTGGATTTGATCGAGAGCCTCTCGACTGCGAGGGAGTCTCGGAACAGGATGCAGACTCCTCCACCCTTTCGGACGGGCACCCGGTTTGGTCTTCCCCTGTCTCTCCTTATCATTGAATACCCGGGGAAGATGAGGAAGCTGTCACTTATGTCAGATGTCAGCCATGTCTCCCCCACGCACAGAATGTCGATTTGGTGCGTCGCCAGCAGATCCCTCACATTGTCCAGGGATGGCATGATAGATCTCACGTTTAGGTGACTTATAGTGAGAACGCCGTTTCTGTCATCGGTGGTGTTGCACGAGTTAGTTTGCCGCAGAGTCAGCCGTGGCGGCTCCACCAGGCAGCGGGTCACGCAGCCGATCCCCGGTGCATATGTGACCCGGTCCGTGGACGGTCCCGTCCCGGCCGAGCTCGGCCGGTACCCCACCTGCACTTGAATGGCCTGGCTCTCGGTCCCTTGCGGCGCTCGGGCCCTGTGCCGGGGCTGGCTCCGCACGGCCGGTCGCTGGTGCGTCAGATCGGACCGAGCGGTCGCCCCGTCGGTGGTCCGTCTCATGTGTCGGTTGGCGATCTACACGACGGGGCGACGAGGCCCCAGCGCCGGGAGCAGTCGGCTGGACGCCGCTCCCTCCGCGCCCCGTACCGGTGGCGCGTCCATGGCTGGCAGTGATGACCCCTGTTCCAGAGGCGGGTTCAGGGCCTGTGAGGGGGATCAGAGCGCGGCCGTGGTTCAGGCGTCGTTGATGTTCATCGTCGATGGCGTGACGACGACGTGCCTGAACGCGGTGGCCGGCTCTTCTCCCCCTGCGGTGCCGCCTTACGCCGCCACTGCCCGGGAGGGCACCGGGTGCCGAATGATGTATGGCACCGGGCGGCGGAGGGTCGGCCATGTAGTTCCCCGGTCCGGTGCGCGGGCTGGTATCGGCGCCGACGACGGTATACTGGAGAGGGTAGGGGAGTGCCCGGCCTTGTGATTGGTCGAGACGGCGGTGGTAGATTCTTCCGAGAACGGTAGAATATAGTTTCGGCGAGCGAGGCCCATGGCCAAAATTGACAATACTAATCGAGGCTCAAATATAGAACACTAAAGAAAAGAGGCACGAAAATCACTTCGTGCAGTCCACAAACACTACCTGCTAACACGAGACAAATCTTGCAGATGGCCAACACTTAAAACCGCACGAAATCACTAGAAAACTGGGGAGCGACGCGAGGGGGCGGCTGCCGGTGGAGGCGCTCAGCTCCTGAGTCCAGGGGCCCTCCAACTTGTTGATGGGCCCTTATGACCTGGCAAGAGACTGCACTGGTCGCTTTGTCGCCCTGCCGACATGCTCAGGGTCTCTTGACCTATCCGGGGCCCCTCTGTGCTGGCTAGGGGCCCATTCGACATGTTCAGGGGCCCTCTGACCCGCTCAGGGGCCCTTTCGGTCTGGCCAGGTGCCCCTTTGACATGCAGAGGGCTCTTTTGAAGGTCCAAGGGGCCTTCCGGTCTTTCAGAGAGGGCCCTGCTGGCCCTGAAGGGTCTCTGAAGTGATCTAAACTCTCTAAAGACCACGCTTCGCGTGGTAAAGAGCCCATTATACCGCGCTTCGCGCGGTCTCGACGGCCCTTTTCGGCGCGCTGCTCGCGTCGAAAAGTGCCCTCCTGGCCGCCAGGGGTGGGGGGGGGGGGGGTGCCTCCGCCGCCTCCCCCTTGGCTACATGCCTGTGTGCGTGTGTGCGTGCTTGTGTGCGACGCGTGTCCAACGATATTCGGAGTTCTCGAGTGCCTACTACCCAGCCCATTTACAGCGAAGCACTGCTTTCCGTTGACATATTCATCACTCAGAACAGCATGCCATCACTTAAAATACCTACTGATCCTGCTGATGTGTCAGGCTGGATGGACACGTACCAAGCACAAAGTAATGCATGCCTAACTGAAATGAACCAGACGTTACAGAATACTGATAAAAAATGAGCTCAAGGAGGAAGTTTAATTAAATTACTCGGCTTTGCCTTGACAATCCCCCTCTTCATGTGCAGGGAGGGATACTTAATACTGGATGGTTGATCCGTTTACCCGTTATCCCTTTAACACATTGACATTTCTGCGGAAGATAACTTGACATGCCAGGGCCTCCTGTGCTAGGGGCGGGTGGATATCGGTTACGAAACACCGATCATGAAGGATAGGGGTGTATGGCCTAGAATCTCACCGCCGAAATTGTCTGCGACCTCCTCTGCCAGGTTGGGCGTAACGCAGCACAGTCCGGTCGGGACCCGATCAGTTTGGGCCTAGGCTTGCCCGAGCACCATAGCTGGACACCGGTCCGTTACTCCGTTACTCCGTTACTCCGTTACTAACGAAGTTACTTTTTTAGTAACGAAGTAACGGACTCGTTACATTTGTTTAAGTAACGGACCGAGTAACGGAAGTTACTTTTGTGGTCCGTTACTTCGTTACCTTTTAGTCCGTTACTCCGTTAATCTGTTAATCAGTTACTCCGTTAATCCGTTAATCCGTTAATCCGTTACTCCGTTACTTTTACCTATACTTGTTTCTCTTCATGCCCGGGCTTATTCGCACCAGCACAATCAATTCCCTACACACATTAACAAATGGAATGTCATATGACGTAAAGGGCTGCCAAATATCGTACCTGTTGGGCTGTTGCTTAATGCGGCGCAATGCACAATGACTGCGATAAAGGTAGCTGTCTCCCGATCCCGATGCCGCGAAACGTTGACAATGTTCTTCAGCTGATATAGGCATAGGCGTATCCAGGATTTCTCCAAGGTATTGTATTGTATTGTATTGTATTAAACAATTAAAACACTCTCCATTTTAAAATGGCTATTCCGAGTGTCGGGTCAGGGTTAGGAAGAGAGACATGTTAAAAGACACTCGGTATACAACACACAATAAGATCAGATGAATATAAAAGTGCACACGGGCTATAGGAAATAAAACACACACGCACACACACACACGCAGTCACACACTCATTTTCCTCGCTTCACACAACTAAAAGTTCGGACACTGCACGCTTAAAAGCCCCCAGGGATAAATCTCGAATATCCAGCGGGAGGCGGTTATATAACTGCGCCGTACAAAAAAGAAGGCGCCGCCTGCCTGCTTCGGTTCTCGCGCGCGGGAGAGCCAGATCTGCGTCCTGCCGGGTGGTTCGAGAGCGAAGAGCACAGTTGACCTGAAGCTGAGAGGAAAGAACCACTGGCGCAGCGAATTTTGTGCAGAAAATTGAATGAGTGAAGTTCGTACAACTGGCGGGCGGTAGGCCAGCCCAGTTCGTCTCGCACGTCCGATATGTGGTCGAATTTGCGTCGGCCAGAGACAACGCGCAGCGCAAAATTGAGGATCTTTTGGAGGCGCTGTATATTTTTATCTGACCCGTTTCCAAAGACAGCAAGACAGTATCGGACGTGCGAGAGGACCAAGGCATTGACCAGGGTAGGCAGAAGGTCGGGCGGGATCTGATGACGCACGTGGGACAGGCCGATGAGGATACCGTTGCATTTTTTGACGAGAGCAGACACGTGAGAGTCCCAGGTGAGGTGCTTGTCGAACACCACGCCAAGGTTCCTCACCGTAGGGCCCTCACGGATCGTATCCTCGCGAAATGGAATGGAGATTGTGACTAAGCCACGACAATTCTGACGGGAGCCAAATACGATAAGTTCAGTTTTGCCGGTGTTGACCTTCAAACCGTGGGAGTGGAACCAGGCATCCAAAGAGTTTAAAACCTGTTCCATGGTAGCAATAAGCTGAGGGAGGGAGTCTTTTTTGCCAGAGAGTAGAATTTGGGTATCGTCAGCGTACTGCACCACGTGCGCCTCAGGAGCAAAGAGGGGGAGGTCGCTGGCGAAAATCTGGAAAAGGAGCGGGCCAAGTGAGGAACCTTGGAAAACACCCATAGGATTGGGGAGAGGACTGGAAAGGAGTCGGTTTCCCCGCCCACCAGTTGTACAAACAGATTGAGTATGACCACGGAGGTAAGAGGAGAACCAGGTCGGATCGATACAATAGGCTTGAAGTTTGGAAAGAAGCTTTGAGTGGTCGATGACGTCAAAGCATTTGGAAAGGTCGAGAAGACAAGAGAAGCGTGAGTTCCTGGCGGTCGGTAGCAGAAAGGATGTGGTCGGATACGGTAACTAGCGCAGTTTCTGTGGATAGGCTGGAGCGGAAACCGTGCTGGAAAGAGGAGAAAAGATGATTTTCAGACATATAGGAGTATAGCTGCTGCTGAGCAACTTTCTCCACAAGCTTGGGGAAGGCAGGGACGATGGAGATGGGACGAAAGTTGGATGCTTCGGAAAGGCTGCCGGATTTGTGGATAGGGTGAACGGTGGAGTGCTTCCAGGACGCGGGAAATTCACAGGTTGTGATACAGGTGTTGACAAGATAGAGAAGGACGTGACCAATGACATCAAAACACAGCCTGATAATCCCGATGCTAACACCGTCAGAGTCAGTGGCAGAAGAGTTTTTCATAGAAAAGAGAACAGACCGGAGAGACTGAAGTGAGATAGGTTTCAGTGAGAAGGCACAGGCACCCACCCTGGGTAGTCTGCAAGGAAGACAAAGGGGCTCCCCCCTGTCACGGACCTCACCCTTGACTCGAGGACCTACCCCCACAAAGTACTCGTTAAGCTCGTTGGGGGTAGTACCCTCGGCCAGTTTTATGCGCCCCCGGAGCGTCAAGGCCCTTTTCCAACAGGGCTGCGGAGTCGGAGTCGGAGTCGGAGTCGGAGTCGGTCGGAGTCGGAAGTTTTGGCCGGAGTTGGAGTCGGAGTCGGAGTCGGAGTCACTAAAATCTTGCCGATTCCGACTCCGTCCCAGAGTAGGAGTTGACTTTTTGGCAATAGGCGATTACTTTGGTCGGTAGAATAGTCGCCGGCCTATAGGGGCATTAACTTTACAGCCCTTCGAAAGAAAATGAGTGGAAAATGAAACCTATGCCTAGTTTACACATCTATCGGTAGATTTCCGCCTGATGAAGATAGGGAAATAATTTTAACGTCATCTGATGATGATTGGGGTTTTGGACGCACCGACTCTTATGGTCACACGGCGCCCATTGTAACGTCTACATCGTGCTCGTTTCGTCAAGGAGATTCGAATCATGCCATGGTGACCAGGTTACCTAAGTCAAATGCAAAATTTGACCTCAGGTCAAGGTAATTTAAGGTCATGTGGTGAATCAGATATGTCGTGCTGCGCAATGTCGGACGCGTCTCAGCGAGACATATACATAGTGGTGCCGGTCTCACGTTTTTATATTATTTTTATGTTATCAAAAGTTATTGGCAAAGAAGTGCTGCTCACCTCAGATGACCTTGCTCGATCTTGTAGGGTTCACTGAGCAATAATTGTACTTAGGTCATCAAAAATGAGCTACAATAGCATATTCTTAAATATTTATTCTGATCTATTGCGTATCCTCTAGGCAGGGGCGGATCCAGCCGCTCAGTTTGAGGGGGGGGGGCAAACAAATTTGCCGCTCAGCAGGCACGTAGCCAGGATTTTTCTCAATGTTGTTGACCGGGGGGGGGGGGGGGGGGGTAGGGTCGGGTCGTCAGATAATCTAATTTTATATAGTGTAAATTTGTTTGTTTTGCTCGGGGGGGGGGGGGGCATGGACCCCGTGCCCCCCCCCCCCCTTTGGCCTTCAGATACCCAAATTTCGTTGCAAAGACTCATAATTTAAAACAAACATAGTTTGAACAGCGTAACAGCATGACGTCGAGAGCTGATAACTGACAAGCACCTGTTTTGGAGACGGCCGTGTCATAACGGTACCACACAAACGTTAGGATGTAAAAAAAGTAACGCCTGAGCATATATACAATACTTTATCAATATGCTCACGGTTCCGCCTTCGACGCTCACCACCGCGCCGCCCTACTCGTCGTGGCTTGAGACGTGGCATGCACGTCGCCTGCCGACGACGGTCGAGTATCGGTGGAACGCTTTAGCGCCATCCATTTTCAGGGCTGATTGCTTCGGCAGGTGAGTTGTTACACACTCCTTAGCGGGCACCGACTTCCATGGCCACCGTTCTGGGGGGGGGGGGGGGGCAAAAACATACTTTTGCCCCCCGACTTTTCGTTTGGGGGGGGGGGCGGAATTGCTCATTTTGCCCCCTCCCCTGGATTCGCCCCTGCCTCTAGGCTCTAATACGAAAACATTTGTATATTGTCTCGTTGCCTTATAATGGGAAGGTCACGAAACTGACCTGGTCTTAGGTCACCGATATATAAAAAAAGAGATAGCAGGGTCGTAGGTGTCTATGGCTTGATTAGGTCCTGTGAGTTTTGAAGTGCTCAGCCAAACGCTGACACAGCCACTGTGGCCAGTGGCTGTCAACCTGGCCAATGTCAACCTGACATCACAACCTGACCAATGTCAGGTTGTGATGACTTGAAACCGGGGAGAATCATTTGTTTACATTTCAAAGGGTTCGCTATATTGGTTCGCTGGCAATGTATGGGCGTGTGTGCGTGTGCATTTTATGCATTTACTTAGTTTTATGAAGCATAAGACAATATTTAAAGGCGTATATGAAAGTTGAAATATTAATTATATCGGTCGACATAGCAATATTTTCCCAAAATACCTCATAAGCTTAAAATTTACGCCCAAATCTGTGCGTTCTTTGCTGAGGACATCTGAGAAAATTGTCGACATATTAGGCTGTAGGAGTAGGTTAGGTATTTTTTTTCAAGGACGTAAACCCATAGATTGTGTCACCTTATATAAACAGACTAGAAAATCCCTACCAATGTGACTGATATCGGTATTCCTTAGGTTTTGAGATACCATTCTGAGTAGTACCAGTGGCGGCGGATCGTATTTTCGGATGGAGGGGCAAAGAAACCCAGGGGGCTCCCTCGGTAAAAGGGCCCACGGCCAAAGCCCCCCCCCCCCCCCTCCAAAAAAATGCCGCGAAATGGTATCTCCTCGGATTTAGGCCACTATATTTTGCAGAGCCGCTAAATGGTCGCAAAAAACGTCGGACAGGCCCATGTTGAAGTCTCGGGCCTTCTGAGGGCTCCTCATGGCCTACCGAGCTCGAAACGATGATAAGTGTATTTTGATGCCATTACAGGCCGACTGAGGGACTTCTGTCGGCCTTAGAAGGCCCATCAGGCTGGCTGGGGACACATCGGGGCCCTGGGTCATTGTTTCGATAAAAATTAAAAATCGAACCAACTTCTTGGAGGGTCCCTCTTACAAATTTAAGGGGAGGCAAAATCATATGTTTGCCCCCCCCCCCCCCACCCCTCTCCAACTTCTTGAGTGTGGGGGGGGGGGGGGCAGCTGCCCCTCTGCTCCCCCCACCCCTTATTCGCCGCCACTGAGTAGTACCTAATGCTACTGGTCCTGTGCTGTGGGCCTGTAGCTTGCACTAATGAACACAAATTGTCAAGTGTCTAGTAATGACTATACAATCAATGATAATAATGAGACTTATGAGTTACAGGACATATGAGTTTACAGGACGATGCCTTTTTGCGCCGTCAGGGGTGCAGCAACGACTGACATGCCATTTTTTTTTTATCAAGATCACGATTCAGATCCTATACCATTTCATAAATTTCCCAAAGATTCAGCTATACGAAAAGTCTAGGGGGCGCTAGGGAGCCCCAAGCCCCCCCCCCCCCGAGCCCGGGTCGCGCCCATGTCGCGCCCGCCAAGCGCGCGTAGGGCGCAACTTTTTGTATGTGGCCGAAATCTTGGATCCGCGCCCCCCTGACCGAAATTTTGGATCTGCGCCTGTACTATGTCACGAGAAGGAATAACAATGCCAAACAAATACAATATATTTGATGACGCTTTATGTCTCCCTAGGCAATTCATTGCGATACATTCACATTTTCCACCCCGGGTAATGGCATCAAAATATACTTATCAGCGTTTCGAGCGGCGGTCGGTCGGACGTCGGCCGTACCTAATCGTTGAACTTTGCGCACATATAACAACAAATGTAGCGTGCAATCGGGCTTTGCAACATTGCATTATTTCAAAAATTGCAAAAAAAAATCAATCAAAACTTTCCTTTTCTGAAAAATTAACTTCTGGAACCGATCGGGCCGCTGATTGCAATGACGTTAGAATCAGCGCTCTAGGACTTCATTTGCAATATTTAGAGCGTATTGCAACAATTTGCAACAATTTGCAACATTTCGAAAATTTGCATGCGGGGGTTTCTTAACCTCCCGGATCGATTTACGGCAACGTCGGCCCGCTGTTTTTCGCGTTTTTTTAAAGAATACCCGCGAATGTATATACATTTCAAACAGTTGCAATTGCGCTGCCCGGACTCGTACATAATATTTTTGATGAGGCTGGCCACTCGTCAGTCAACATATAGGCCTCTCACTGCTCGGATATAAGGTATATCAAGATGGTATGTGGAGTTCGGTAATTGGTGGATATTAGGACAGGGTCTCCCGCGACAGAGCCTACCGGAGTATATCCCGACAGATGATCCGTCGCGGCATCCCTTCCCCATATCGGCTCCCATATTCCGCCCACAAATCATCCTGGTCCCAACCCCAACAAATACAATCCCACCACTATCTCCCCGACCTTAACAGGCTCCTCACCTATAATTAATCGCTGAGCGTCAATTCTCCCACTGGTCCTTAACTTAATCGATTATTCTGGCATACAGTCATTGATTCTCGCTCCCATTTATCCTCCTTTCAAACACTAATACCAATGCACGGGTTGACGCCCCGGTATCTCCCTCTTCCGTCTACTGCCCTCCAGTGGTGCTATCAATTACGGGTGAGAGACCTTGACCGGGTGTGGTTCCCCCCTTTTTCCTCTAATCCTCCCGATAATTTCCTCCATTGCCGTCCCGCCATGTGATTAGTTTCGGCCGCCGCTCACCCCTCCATGGTCCGCGGCTCCGCTTTCTTACCCATAACATCTCGTCTTACAGCGCCGCTTAATCGCTTCTTCTTAACCCGTTTCCACAACCTATTAAAATTCCGCGGTCGCACTGCTCAGAGCTACTTGGCTAAGTTGCAGCTGCATTCGCTTGCTGACTTATTGCAATCACCTGGCCAGCGCGATGGACCTATTCAGTCACGCGGCGGCCCTTACCCCTCGCCACGTCGCCACTGATCCTAACCTTTCCGCACGTCATGGTGCCTTTGCGACATCATTCCCCGGTCGCCCGGTACGCCCTGGGGAATTCCATGATGGACATAATACCTACAAATTTCATCCGAGGGTCGGGAAGACGAGCGTGGCATATTGCGGCACAAACAACATAAGATCTGTCCACCGGCATACCTCAGCAGCCCTCCTCGATGGCCTTAACTTCGCTCAGCTCACCCGCTCTCGGCCCTGCCTGGCTCCCTTATCACCTCCTCTCGACCTGCACCATCGCCTAATAAAACTCCGAGGTCGCGCGGCTCAGAGCTACTTGGCTAAGTTGCGGCTGCATTCGCTGCCGACTTATTGCAATCACCTGGTCGAGCGCGATGGACTTATTCAGTCGCACGGAGGCAATCACCCCTCACCGCGCCACCACTGATTCTAACACCTCCGCACGTCGCGATCTCGTTCGAGTTAGCGCTACCCGGTTGGCCGGCACCCCTGGGTAACTTCGCGATGGACATAACCTATATTTTCATCCGAAAGTCGGGAGAACAAGAGCTGCACGTTGCGATACAAAGCGCCATGGCCGGCCTGATCGTTCGGCGTACATCACAGGTCCCCCTCGATGGCCATAGATCTTCTCCTCTCGGGCGGGACCCCCTCACCCCTCATAACCAGCTTCTCACATCTCAACCACCGATCCTCCCTCCAGCGGCACAATCCCTCGCCCAACGCACCTCAGCGGCACTGCATCGCTCGACTCACCCGCTCGCGAGCCCCAGGCGTCTTACAGCGTCAGTTCCTGGTTAAACGTCCTGGCTCGGGAACGATTCCACTATCAAAACAACTTACTTTGTCCCTCCTGGGCGCCCGACATTAACATCACGCATACCTCCCTCGTTTGATGATTACCCAAACCCGTCAGCGAACCAACCGTTATCAGCAGAGTCAAAATACACACAGGGGCGCAGCACATACCAACCTCGTTTCCCGGCTAGGATTAAATCGTCCTCATCGAAGCTTGTCATTCCTTGATTCTCCGATCTCCCTCGCGTGTTCGACGTCAGCGGGTTTCGACTTTGGAAATCACACGCCCACCTGCATGTATATGCGTGAGTATGTACGTATGCGAGTGTATGTTTGTATGCATGAACGGGTGGGCGTCATACGCCTTCATGCGTGCATAGATGCACTTGTGTCCGCCGGTGTGTATACGCATACCTGTCCGATGCGTGTATGTGTGTGTGTGTGTGTGTGGGTGTATGTGTGTGTGTGTGTGTGTGTGTGTGTGTGTGTGTGTGTGTGTGTGTGTGTGTGTGTGTGTGTGTGTGTGTGTGTGTGTGTGTGTGCGTGTGCGTGTGCGTGTGCGTGTGCGTGTGCGTGTGCGTGTGCGTGTGCGTGTGCGTGTGCGTGTGCGTGTGCGTGTGCGTGTGCGTGTGCGTGTGCGTGTGCGTGGGCGCGTGCGTGTGCGTGTGTGTGTAGGTGTGTGTAGGTGTGTGTGCGTGTGCGTGTGCGTGTGCGTGCGTGCGTGCGTGCGTGCGTGTGTATGTGTGTACGTCGCTAGTGTTATCCCAGGTAAACTCATGTTAGGAGCATTGGCTGGTCCGTCATATCTATATCCATTTTTAACAATTCCGCGTATAATTCCCGGTAACTGAAAACATCTATAACTTCAACTCTTCGAAACATACCTAAACTTCATCGTCTGTCTCACAGTGTTTATGCGCCCGAGCCGGCTCCCCTCCGTCCGCCGCCTTCGCCGCCGCCGTGAGCGGTTCATTCCCTACGTGCCTGGCCTCGGCGGGCCGGGTACGGAGACGCGTCACATCACAACAGACATTGCTGGGATGTCAAGGCCCTGACATATTTAAATAACACGATACTTCTCTGCGAAACCGGTGCCAATAGATCACCGTGAGCAATTTATTAAGTGCAAGATAATTGGATAAAATGATATATCTCTTCACAAAAGTTCAGTTGCAGTTAAGCTAGTTAAGTTACAGATTTAAATGTTTTATATAGAAGCATCATATACCGTAAACTTTGAACCTGCCGATAGCTTGCTAGCAGCTACTCTCAAATCAAACGTGTCGACTGACAATGAGCTTGCCACTCGGTTCGTATACTTTCAACGAAAATAATTAACACCAGGATTTACCTAAAACTTCGGGCACGCCGAACCCGTTCCGACCCCATCACGCCTTGTGGCTCATCGATCATAACTCCGTTCAGTTCAATGACACAATCTGTCTCTGCAATCCTTCATCTTTATTACGCCCCCCACCTGTACGATTACATGTTATATTAATAGCTACGTCACGCGGTTTATTTACATCCCTCCCGTGACACATATTCCCCCCGGCCCCTCTGCTGGTCCGTCACACCATCAACTAGTCCATAACACCCCCGTCCCCGCCCAGCCTCAAAATCCACACTTCACCCCTCCCCTCCTCATGGTAACGATCCCTTCCCTGGGTCATTAGATCCTGGCTGGCCGGCTGCCCCGTCCCTCCCAGCCCGAGATCCCCACCGCCCCAGATCGCCTGTCTGAACAGGACCGTTAAGTACGACGCAGGACGGATATACGACCGTGGATATTTGGATCTTGTGCGGGCGGGGAATAAGCAGCGGCCTTACTATGACCGGTGAAGCCCGGCAGATGCGTTGATAGACGACTCCCCGACATCCGGTCCGCGGCGTCCGTCTCAGCACTCAGTCAATCACCGGGCCGCTCCATCAGTCTCAAAGGGCTGACATCACTGCACTATTGATCTCAATGGGCCCTGCACGACTTGTCCGGCGCGTATTGACTCCGTCCCCATCACGACTGCTGGCGAGGCCCTCCGGCGCTTATCTCCCTGCTGGTGCGACTCTTCTGGCCCTCCTGACGGCGCGACCGCCCCTGGCCCCCCTGACGGTGTGACTGCTCCTGCTGGTGCGACTCCTCTGGCCCTCCTGACGGCGCGACCGCCCCTGGCCCCCCTGACGGTGTGACTGCTCCTGATGGTGCGACTCCTCTGTCCCTCTCTCTGCTCGCGGACTGTCACCGTCTTCAGCTGGCCGGCATTCCGAGAGTTCAGAGGCCATTGCCCCGCAGTCCCGACCACCGGGCACTGGCTTTTCCGGCAGTGGTGTGAAGAGGTGAAGCGGTGCGAAGTGGCGTGTGTGAAAACGACCCGCAGGTGTGTTTACTCTGCTGTTGGGCGGCGGGGCTGGCCGGCTAGTGATTTCGCTTCCTGAAACATGGCCGACGGTACTCGTGCTAACGTGGCCGGGCCCGCACGGGCTCAGGTGCTGAGAGGTGGAAAATTTAGCCGTAGTTCCAGAACGAAGAAATGTAACCAACGTTACACAAATATTGGTCTGATTGCTTTTTTTTTCAGCGGCATCCGGCAGAGCGGTTGATTTGTGACAGATTACATACTCTATACTCTAAGTTTTGCAATCGACCGGTAAACAAAGAAATTAAGCGCGATCTAAGCTTCAGGCACGCGCGCACTAATGTTGTGTACGGCGGCCGGCCGGCCGTGTCCCCCGCTTTCTACGTCACAGCGACTCCGGGGTCGCGGCTACTAAATTAGTGTTTGTCACCACTTTTTCGGCCGGAGTGTTCTACCTGGTTTATATATACTTGGTTCCGCCGCCTACAAGCGAGCGCGACTGGGCTGGACGCGCGGCCGGCACGACGCGCCCGTGGTTGGGCGGCGTAGCATTGTTCTTCAATACTGCTTAGAATACAGAGAAACGGATAAAATAGATGGCATTGCAGCTATTGTTTTCTAGCATGCGGTTGGAGAACGGATATAGGCCGGAGTCGGAGTTGGAGTCTGAGTCGGAGTCGGAGTTGTTAAAATTCTGTCGACTCCGCAGCCCTGCTTTCCAAGACTGAGGGCCCTTTTACCACCACCCCAGCGACAAAAATGTTGTCGAGCTGGGGTAGGGTAAACAATGCAAATGCGTTTTGAGCGCGGGCGTAAATACTGAAAATAAAAAGTTCATCTAAGATCCAACATGTTTTAAGTCGTGATTTGAAGGAAGGGAAAGACATCCTGAAACGGTTCTTATCTGAAAGGCCCTCAGAGACCTCTGTGGGTCTGTTGGGCCCACCAATGCCTCGGAAGATCGGTCTTGAAGGGCCTATCAGGGAGGGTCCCACATACTAACTCAGACCGACTAAGGGCCCCTACAGACGACTGAGGGCCTAATTAGGCCGAGTGAGGGCCCCTCAGGCTGACGCCCCTCAGGCTGACTCAGGACCCCCTCAGGTCGACTCAGGGCCCTTCAGGCCGAAGCCCCCTATCAGGCCGACTGAGGGCCCCGTCAGACCGACTAAGGCCCCTTCATGCCGACTGAGGGCCCCTCAGGCTGACTCAGGGCCCGCTCAGGTCGGCTCAGGCCCCTCAGGCCGACTGAGGGCCCACAGGTCGACTGAGTGCCCCTCGAGCCGACGGGGCCCACTCAGGCCGACTGAGAGCCCTTCAGGGCGACTGAGGCCCCCCACGGGCCAAGCGAACGTCTCTCAGATCGACCGAGGGTACTATAAAATAAAATGGGCCCCTCAGCTCAAGGAGGTACCCGCGGATGTTCAGGGTACCCCCTTGGATACGCCTTTGGATATAGACCGCGGCAAGCTGGCGGCACTAGTTTGCGATACAGGCGAGCTTCGAGTTTCTGAGAGGCGAGCTTCTGAGAATTACACGCACTGGAGGGAGGGAGGGGGGGGGGGGGGGCGACCCCCTAAGATCTCGCCCCTCCATAAGAGCTACAATAACGAAATTTGTAGGGTAGGGAGGTTCTGTAGGGAACACTGTTTTGCGAAATTTGCATGACCCTACTCACCCTAGCTCAATATATTCCAGGTCAAATGGGGTCAAGTATGCACAAAATAAACAATTTTAGCACTTTGCTCCAGAAACCCCAAAATATCTCGAGAACTATGACTGCTAGGAACAAACGAGAAAAAAAACATTCGGAAGCTCTTGAAATAGGCAATCGCCATGGTGTCCTCACAAATTATAGCTCAGGTCAATAGTTTAGGCTCCAGAGGTGATAAAAGGTCAAAAAGGCTATGTATGGCAAAACAGTGTTACGCAAATAACTTTTTACCTAATCAAGATAAGGCAATAATTGTTACGCCGTCGTGTTCGTATCGCCAATGCCCTTTGAAATATATTCATTTTGACTAGTTTAGGTCAACCTATAAATTTGACCTCAGGTCAAGGTCAAGTGGTGACCCAAGATGGTCATGCTGCATATTGGGAGACGTGTCTCGACGAGACAAACACGTTGGTATCGGTTTCACGTCTCTATCTTTATTTTGTCGGAATTGATATCACTTCGTTTTACAAAAGTAACGGAGTAACGGAGTAACTGTAATTTCCGTTACATTTTTTGACGATGTAACGGAGTAACGAGTAACGAGTTACTTTTTTGGAATAACGGAGTAACGAGTACCGAAGTTACATTTTGAAGTAACGGTGCCCACCTATGCCGAGCACCTACTTTGTCTAGCCAGCGTGGGGGTAACTATACGCTGTTTAAAGGGAATAGGTCACCTTGAAAGTTGCCTTGAAATTTGGTTATGCGGGGTGTTCGTGAGAATTGTTCGTAGAATTCCGGGAGACCATCGGCGGCGATAGAGTTGAAAGACTTGTTGAAGAGTAGATGATTCTATTGCGACAAAGATGAGCAAGATGACAGTAGGAAACGTTGGGTGGCGGCGTCGAACGGGTGGCCGCACACTCCGGGTACGTCAGCGACTGCGTCAGTCGTGTAAACGTTGAGTGGTGGCGTCGAGCGTCTCACGTGGTCGCGGGAACCAGGACAGCGGACACGTGGGCGTGATAGTCGAAGTATCGCACACGTGGTGCCATATACGGCGACAGGGAGAGCATACTGCGGCGGGCCGGAAAAGACGCATTTTCTCGCTAACATAGTCGGCCCGATTTTTCGACATCCTACGAGGAAAATCTAATAAGAAAGCGAGACACTATTATAACGCAACGCAACATACGCTAACACTCGCAATGCACTAACAACTAACTAACGCGCGCTGTCAGTCGGCGACAGGGATCCACAGAGACAGAAGCAATCAAGCGGAGCTGTAAAGTTTAACAACTCACACTCAGCCATCTGCGTCGAGGATCGTTTTAGCACACACGGCCGCGCTGCCGGCACGTGTTGGCAGGACGTCATCGTGCTATTACCGCGCGAACACGATCACACATTTCACACGTTCACACACCTTTCATACATTCTACGTGATTCCATTTACTGCCCGACGAACGGCCAACACCTTGCCGTATCTCGAACATGCACACACTACACCGTAGGCCTGGTCGGCCCACATCACCACTGACGTCCATCAGTTTATGGCTGCCGGCATCTGCCGGCACATGACAGACTGCAAGAGCACCTTTCGCGGACCGGGCCAGGTCAAGGTGCTCCCAAGCACCGCCGGTGAGGTGACCCGGTCGGGATGAACGAACACTCGGTGGCGCGCTGTGGCAGCACATCGGCGGCCTGCCGCTGATCCCAGAGACGGATCGAGTCCTGAGAGTCGTCCTGCTCGTCGGTCTGCACCAGGCTGTTCGAGGCCACCTCGGCCGCCTGCACGGTGGCAGCGGCGGCGCGGTGGTGGCGCTGCACGGGGTGCTGCTCCTTCTTCTGCAGCAGACTCGGGTCCGGCCCAGCCGACTCGGACGGCCGGCCGGTCGCTTCCGCAGCTGTTTAGCGCCCGGCTCCTGCTCCGCGTCCGTGGTGACGTCATCGTCCGCATTCGAGCTCCGCCGACGCGCCTGCTTCCGTCTGGCGGGCGGCAGCCGGCCCGGCTCGGCGGTGACAGCAGCACATGTCAGCAGCACCTGGTTGCGCGGCTCGGCAGCGGCAGTGCCGACGTGCTTCGCGTCTGTCGACCCTGGCGTGCTGTTCGGCGCAGAACGGCGTGGGAACACACGTTTTCCACCGTGAAGGAGAGCGTGGTGTCTCCTCCGGCAGTTTTCGGTCCCGCACATCGCAACACACGGGCACCCGGCGCTCACGTGATAACGCGCAAGGCAGTTAAAGCAGAGCCCTGTTTTACCGGCGAACACGGCTCGCTCGTCCACACTCAGTGCCGTGAACGTATCACAGCACTGGATGTCGTGCTCCTGTCCACACATGAGGCACGCGTCGCGACTCGCAGCTGACGGCTTTATGGTCCCGGCGTCCGCTGACTTTATGGCCGTGCCGCGGGCCGCGGGCGCCGTCGCGGTGGTAAACACATGCCTGGGCTGCGGTCTGCCCTCGGGAGGATTAACCTCCAACTTGGGCGCCTGCCTGAGGTCCGTCTGGCTCACCGCGACCCGACCGGCGGCGACGTGCCGACGTAGCCAGCCGTCGAGGCCCATGAGAGTGGGGCAAGCGATGCTGTGTTGTACCACGTGCTCGCCCCACTTCCACGCCAGGCTGGCAGGGAGCTTCCCGGCCACCGCCGTCACGTTACTGGCAGCGGCGAGGTCCGCCTCGTAGTGGAGGCACTGCAGTACGCTCACTGCGGCGCGTAGGTCTCGAGAGAGTTCAGTGAGAGCCCGCAGATCGCCGTCCCTCGCTGGCCGTGCCGTCAGAAGCCTTCTCATATTGGCTTCAATGACGCGTGATGGGTCGCCGAACTCCTCTTCCAGCTCTCGCAGTGTGGCGTTGTACAGGCTGGCGGCACACATCATACCCCGCACTGCCTCCTCCCTGGCCGGCCCGCACCGAACTCCTCTTCCAGCTCTCGCAGTGTGGCGTTGTACAGGCTGGCGGCACACATCATACCCCGCACTGCCTCCTCCCTGGCCGGCCCGCACCGAACTCCTCTTCCAGCTCTCGCAGTGTGGCGTTGTACAGGCTGGCGGCACACATCATACCCCGCACTGCCTCCTCCCTGGCCGGCCCGCACCGAACTCCTCTTCCAGCTCTCGCAGTGTGGCGTTGTACAGGCTGGCGTCACACATCATACCCCGCACTGCCTCCTCCCTGGCCGGCCCGCACCGAACTCCTCTTCCAGCTCTCGCAGTGTGGCGTTGTACAGGCTGGCGTCACACATCATACCCCGCACTGCCTCCTCCCTGGCCGGCCCGCACCGAACTCCTCTTCCAGCTCTCGCAGTGTGGCGTTGTACAGGCTGGCGTCACACATCATACCCCGCACTGCCTCCTCCCTGGCCGGCCCGCACCGAACTCCTCTTCCAGCTCTCGCAGTGTGGCGTTATACAGGCTGGCGTCACACATCATACCCCGCACTGCCTCCTCCCTGGCCGGCCCGCACCGAACTCCTCTTCCAGCTCTCGCAGTGTGGCGTTATACAGGCGGGCGTCACACATCATACCCCGCACTGCCTCCCTGGCCGGCCCGCACCGAACTCCTCTTCCAGCTCTCGCAGTGTGGCGTTGTACAGGCTGGCGTCACACATCATACCCCGCACTGCCTCCTCCCTGGCCGGCCCGCACCGAACTCCTCTTCCAGCTCTCGCAGTGTGGCGTTATACAGGCTGGCGTCACACATCATACCCCGCACTGCCTCCTCCCTGGCCGGCCCGCACCGAACTCCTCTTCCAGCTCTCGCAGTGTGGCGTTGTACAGGCTGGCGGCACACATCATACCCCGCACTGCCTCCTCCCTGGCCGGCCCGCACCGAACTCCTCTGCCAGCTCTCGCAGTGTGGCGTTGTACAGGCTGGCGGCACACATCATACCCCGCACTGCCTCCTCCCTGGCCGGCCCGCACCGAACTCCTCTTCCAGCTCTCGCAGTGTGGCGTTGTACAGGCTGGCGGCACACATCATACCCCGCACTGCCTCCTCCCTGGCCGGCCCGCACCGAACTCCTCTTCCAGCTCTCGCAGTGTGGCGTTGTACAGGCTGGCGTCACACATCATACCCCGCACTGCCTCCTCCCTGGCCGGCCCGCACCGAACTCCTCTTCCAGCTCTCGCAGTGTGGCGTTGTACAGGCTGGCGTCACACATCATACCCCGCACTGCCTCCTCCCTGGCCGGCCCGCACCGAACTCCTCTTCCAGCTCTCGCAGTGTGGCGTTGTACAGGCTGGCGTCACACATCATACCCCGCACTGCCTCCTCCCTGGCCGGCCCGCACCGAACTCCTCTTCCAGCTCTCGCAGTGTGGCGTTATACAGGCTGGCGTCACACATCATACCCCGCACTGCCTCCTCCCTGGCCGGCCCGCACCGAACTCCTCTTCCAGCTCTCGCAGTGTGGCGTTATACAGGCGGGCGTCACACATCATACCCCGCACTGCCTCCCTGGCCGGCCCGCACCGAACTCCTCTTCCAGCTCTCGCAGTGTGGCGTTGTACAGGCTGGCGTCACACATCATACCCCGCACTGCCTCCTCCCTGGCCGGCCCGCACCGAACTCCTCTTCCAGCTCTCGCAGTGTGGCGTTATACAGGCTGGCGTCACACATCATACCCCGCACTGCCTCCTCCCTGGCCGGCCCGCACCGAACTCCTCTTCCAGCTCTCGCAGTGTGGCGTTGTACAGGCTGGCGGCACACATCATACCCCGCACTGCCTCCTCCCTGGCCGGCCCGCACCGAACTCCTCTTCCAGCTCTCGCAGTGTGGCGTTATACAGGCTGGCGTCACACATCATACCCCGCACTGCCTCCTCCCTGGCCGGCCCGCACCGAACTCCTCTTCCAGCTCTCGCAGTGTGACGTTATACAGGCTGGCGTCACACATCATACCCCGCACTGCCTCCTCCCTGGCCGGCCCGCACCGAACTCCTCTTCCAGCTCTCGCAGTGTGACGTTATACAGGCTGGCGTCACACATCATACCCCGCACTGCCTCCTCCCTGGCCGGCCCGCACCGAACTCCTCTTCCAGCTCTCGCAGTGTGACGTTATACAGGCTGGCGGCACACATCATACCCCGCACTGCCTCCTCCCTGGCCGGCCCGCACCGAACTCCTCTTCCAGCTCTCGCAGTGTGGCGTTATACAGGCTGGCGGCACACATCATACCCCGCACTGCCTCCTCCCTGGCCGGCCCGCACCGAACTCCTCTTCCAGCTCTCGCAGTGTGACGTTATACAGGCTGGCGTCACACATCATACCCCGCACTGCCTCCTCCCTGGCCGGCCCGCACCGAACTCCTCTTCCAGCTCTCGCAGTGTGGCGTTATACAGGCTGGCGGCACACATCATACCCCGCACTGCCTCCCTGGCCGGCCCGCACCGAACTCCTCTTCCAGCTCTCGCAGTGTGGCGTTGAACAGGCTGGCGTCACACATCATACCCCGCACTGCCTCCCTGGCCGGCCCGCACCGAACTCCTCTTCCAGCTCTCGCAGTGTGACGTTATACAGGCTGGCGTCACACATCATACCCCGCACTGCCTCCTCCCTGGCCGGCCCGCACCGAACTCCTCTTCCAGCTCTCGCAGTGTGGCGTTATACAGGCTGGCGGCACACATCATACCCCGCACTGCCTCCCTGGCCGGCCCGCACCGAACTCCTCTTCCAGCTCTCGCAGTGTGGCGTTGAACAGGCTGGCGTCACACATCATACCCCGCACTGCCTCCCTGGCCGGCCCGCACCGAACTCCTCTTCCAGCTCTCGCAGTGTGACGTTGAACAGGCTGGCGTCACACATCATACCCCGCACTGCCTCCCTGGCCGGCCCGCACCGAACTCCTCTTCCAGCTCTCGCAGTGTGACGTTGTACAGGCGGGCGTCACACATCATACCCCGCACTGCCTCCCTGGCCGGCCCGCACCGAACTCCTCTTCCAGCTCTCGCAGTGTGACGTTGAACAGGCTGGCGTCACACATCATACCCCGCACTGCCTCCCTGGCCGGCCCGCACCGAACTCCTCTTCCAGCTCTCGCAGTGTGACGTTGAACAGGCTGGCGTCACACATCATACCCCGCACTGCCTCCCTGGCCGGCCCGCACCGAACTCCTCTTCCAGCTCTCGCAGTGTGACGTTGTACAGGCGGGCGTCACACATCATACCCCGCACTGCCTCCCTGGCCGGCCCGCACCGAACTCCTCTTCCAGCTCTCGCAGTGTGGCGTTGTACAGGCTGGCGTCACACATCATACCCCGCACTGCCTCCCTGGCCG
Organism: Chirona hameri; assembly: GCA_036785665.1. Taxonomy (NCBI): domain Eukaryota; kingdom Metazoa; phylum Arthropoda; class Thecostraca; order Balanomorpha; family Balanidae; genus Chirona; species Chirona hameri. The sequence continues at coordinate 18,623 of JAXIVJ010012057.1, read as the reverse complement.
GCCCGCACCGAACTCCTCTTCCAGCTCTCGCAGTGTGGCGTTGAACAGGCTGGCGGCACACATCATACCCCGCACTGCCTCCTCCCTGGCCGGCCCGCACCGAACTCCTCTTCCAGCTCTCGCAGTGTGGCGTTGAACAGGCTGGCGGCACACATCATACCCCGCACTGCCTCCTCCCTGGCCGGCCCGCACCGAACTCCTCTTCCAGCTCTCGCAGTGTGGCGTTGAACAGGCTGGCGGCACACATCATACCCCGCACTGCCTCCTCCCTGGCCGGCCCGCACCGAACTCCTCTTCCAGCTCTCGCAGTGTGGCGTTGTACAGGCTGGCGTCACACATCATACCCCGCACTGCCTCCCTGGCCGGCCCGGTAGGTGGGACTGCAGGTATGTCAATCGTTCGATGTCTGTTATGTCTTCCCTGTCGTGCACTAACGTTCTGAACAGCGCGATCCATCGCGGCCATTCGAGTGCCGACCCACTGAACTTCTCCAGTGTCATTCTCGGCAGCTGAGGAGCGGCCGGCGGACGCACGGTTGCGAGCGGGTACGGTTGGCGGCTTGCAGTTGCAGGCGAGAGCGCGACGTTAGCTGGCGTTGCATCCACCGGTCGCAGCTGCGGTTGCAGCTGGCCCAGCCAGTTTCTGGTACGTGCAGCGGCATCGTCTGGCTGTGACAGCTCGTAGTGCTGTCGAGGTGGCTCGATCGGAGCTCGATCAGATCGGAGCTCGTCAGGTGGCGCGTCACCGCCTGCGGGCAGAAGCCCGTCTTCCTCCTGCTCCAGCATCTTGACCTCCAGTTGGCGACGCTCCGCTTCATCTTGAAGCTCCTGGGCTTCGAGAGCCGCCTGGGTCTCCACCTGCCGCCGAGCCAACTCCGCCTGCTGCCGGGCCAGCTCCGCCTGCGTCTCCGCCTGCTGCCGGGTCAGCTCCGTCTGCGCCTCCGCCTGCTGCCGGGCCAGCTCCGCCTGCGTCTCCGCCTGCTGCCGGGCCAGCTCCGCCTGCGTCTCCGCCTGCTGCCGGGCCAGCTCCGCCTGCGTCTCCGCCTGCTGCCGGGCCAGCTCCGCCTGCGTCTCCACCTGCTGCCGGGCCAGCTCCGCCTGCGTTTCCGTCTGCAGCTCCACCTGCTGCCGGGCCAGATCAGCCTTGACCGCTGCCGCGTGCTGGCCCTGCTCAGCTTGGAGCTTGCTTAGCGCAGCTTGACGGCGAGCTTCGCTGAAGTTCGACGATACTGAGCTAGCGCCTGTTTCACTCCGAGTGCGATTACTCGTCCTTGCACCCCTTTCGGATCTCGCATCTCCACAGTCTCGCGGCTTTCCGTCAGACATCACTGTCCATCACTGTCACCGCGAACGTCACGTGTCCGGCACTGTGCGTCCATTTACACTAGTTCACTCTAACTGATCCGGCCCGGGAGACCAAATGTTCGTGAGAATTGTTCGTAGAATTCCGGGAGACCATCGGCGGCGATAGAGTTGAAAAAGTTGTTGAAGAGTAGATGATTCTATTGCGATGAGGATTAGAAAGATGACGGTAGAAAACGTTGAGTGGCGGCGTCGAATGTCGGAGTCTGGTGAGTGTATTCGAACGGAGTCTGGTGGTCGTCGGTGTAATCGGCGGAGTCTGGTGGTCGACTGCCCCGTGTCGCGGCGCCGTCCCGACCCTCGTGCGCGACATCGCACGTGGTCGCGGGAACCAGGGCAGCGGACACGTGGGCGTGATAGTCGAAGTATCGCACACGTGGTGCCATACACGGCGACAGGGAGAGCATACAGCGGCGGGGCGGAAAAGGCGCGTTTTCTCGCTAACACGGGGTATTTCGAGCTGAAAAAACTATGGTATGTGATTGGACGATATATGGGTATTCGTCGAAAAATAGGCATGTTTCTCTTTTCTCCTTCATGCCCACATAACACACCCATGTGGTTATCACATGGGCCTAAGATGGACTACGTGGGCTCACATGGGCATGGGAATGCACATGGGATCGACATGGGCCCATATGGGCTTAGATGGGCGCACGTGAAATGGGAATGACATGGACATACCCATGTGGGCCCCATGTGGGTTTAAGGAGGTTAGAAGGCCTTGCTATGCCCGATGCATGGCACCATGCATAAACGTCTTCCAAAACCATATGGGCACTACGTGGGAAAGGTGGGCTAGCCCACATGGTTACCATGTGGTTACCATATGTCTGTGTTATGTGGGAAGCGGACCGGCAGCCGCGCGTCCAGATTGTAGGGCGCATTGTTTACGGCGGAGTTTTGAAGGGGTTAGAGTGGTACAGAAGTGTTTGAACTTATACGAAATGTTGGTGTCTATGAGTGTATTCGAAACCTGAAAGTATGTCTCGCGGAGGTCAATTGTTTGACCTCGGGAGGTCAAAGAGTGCCCGCGAGGTTAAATATCGGGCATCGCATAACTTTTGCCCTAAAGTACTTATCGGAGTCGTTTCAACATCTAAATATTTCCACCAACCTAGACGGTGCACAACGAGTGTTCTGACCGCCCCTGGTCACCGGATGACCTCAGGGCACAACATAAGTTACCATTATAGCATATGGGAGAATGACGGGGTACCGCATAATTCCCCCCCCCCCCCCAATCACTTAAGAGAACCCATTATACTACCATTGCCTTTCCTTTATCCCACCGAAGGTGCACAACGAAAGACTTGACCTATCCAGGTCACCGTTTGACCTCAGGTCACCTGGAAAGGCGCCAACATCCATTTAACGAGCCGTCCAAATACTTATTCGTTGTTTACCAGCCGATTGTGTTCAAACTTATACAAAATGTTGGTGTCAATGAGTGTATTCGAACTCTGAAAGCATTTATTGCTGAGGTCAATCCTTTGACCTCAAGAGGTCAAAGAGTGCCTGCGATGTCAAATATTGAGTACCGCACAACATTTTCCTTAAAGTACTTACCGAAGTCGTTTCAACGGCTAAATATTACCACCAGCCTATAGACGGTGCACAACGCTTCATGCTTGTAAATATGAATACATGTTGGGTGGATATTGTACGGATTTGATTGTGCTTTACGGCTGTATAATTTTCATCGATTTTTTATTTATTTTATCGACATAGTGCATACTCCGGGCCAGTGGCGGTCGCAGGGGGGCCATCCGGGCCATGCCCCCCCCCCCAAAGACACATAAGGGGGGCCAACATATCTTTTGCCCCCCCCCCCAAAGCTAAGGCCATAGACGGAGGGCCCTCCCAGGCCGACAGAGGGGCTCTCTCAGGCCGACGGAGGGCCCTCTCAGGCCGACAAAGGGCTCTCAGTCCGACAGAGGGCCCTCTCAGGCCGACAGAGGGCCCTCTCAGACCAAAGAGGACACTCTCAGGCCGCCAAAGGGCTCTCTCACGTCGACGGAGGGCCCTCCCAGGTCGACGGAGGACCCTCTCAGGTCGAAGGAGTACAGTCTGAGCCCGACAGAGGGCTCTCTTAGGCCGACGTAGGGCCCTCTCAGGCCGACAGAGGGCCCTCTCAGGTCGACAGAGGGGCCCTCTCAGGCCGACGGAGGGCCCTCTCAGGCCGACAGAGGGCTCTCAGGTCGGCAGAGGGCGCTCTCAGGCCGACAGAGGGCCATCTCAGGCGGACAGAGGAGCCCTCTCAGGCGGACAGAGAGGCCCTCTCAGGCCGACGGACGGTCCTCTCAGGCCGACAGAGGGCTCTCTCAGGTCGACAGAGGGCCCTCTCAGGCCGACAGAGGGCCCTCTCAGGCTGACAGAGGAGCCCTCTCAGGCCGACGGAGGGCCCTCTCAGGCCGACAGAGGGCTCTCTCAGGTCGACAGAGGGCCCTCTCAGGCCGACAGAGCGCCGACAGAAGACCCTCCCAGGCCGACGGAGGGCCCTCCCAGGCCGACGGAGGGCCCTCTCAGATCGACGGAGTACAGTCTGAGCCCGACGAGGGCTTTCTTGGGCCGACGAAGGGTCCTATCAGGCCGACAGAGGGCCCTCTCAGGCCGACAGAGGGCTCTCTCCGGTCGACAGAGGGCCCTCTCAGACCGACAGAGGGCCCTCTCAGGCCGACAGAGGGCTCTCTTAGGCCGACGTAGGGCCCTCTCAGTCCGACGGAGGGCCCTCCCAAGCCGACGGAGGGCCCTCCCCGGCTGACGGAGGCCCCACTCAGGTCGACGGAGTACAGTCTGAGCCCGACAGAGGACTCTCTTAGGCTGACGTAGGGCTCTCTCAGGCCGACAGAGGGCCCTCTCAGGCCGACAGAGGGGCCCTCTCAGGCCGACGGAGGGCCCTCTCAGGCCGACGGAGGGCCCTCTCAGGCCGAAAGAGGGCTCTCTCAGGTCGACAGAGGGCCCTCTCAGGCCGACAGAGGGCCCTCTCAGGCCGACAGAGAGCCCTCTCAGACCGACAGAGGGAACTCTTCAGGCCAACAGAGGGCCCTCTCATGCCGACAGAGGGGCCCTTTCAGGCCGACGGAGGGCCCTCTCAGGCCGACAGAGGGATCTCTCAGGCCAACAGAGGTCCTTCTCAGGCCGACAGAGGGCCCTCTCAGACCGACAGAGGGAACTCTCAGGCCAACAGAGGGCCCTCTCATGCCGACAGAGGGGCCCTCTCAGGCCGACAGAGGGCCCTCTCAAGCCGACAGAGGGCTCTCTCAGGTCGACAGAGGGCCCTCTCAGGCCAACAGAGGTCCCTCTCAGGCCGACAGAGGGGCCCTCCCAGTCCGACGGAGGGCCCTCTCAGGTCGACGGAGTACAGTCTGAACCCGGAATAAGCAGCTGAAGAAGAAAATAACATATATTGCTGTAGTCGGTATTGGCTATAGTACTATTGGCTACAAAATAAACCCTTAAAATACCTATCGCGACAAGATGTCAGCATGCAATAAGACCAAGTCCCTCCAGGGCGAGGGCTCTGGTGATACCTGACAATTGCCTTATTATGCTTCATGCCTGAAAGAACTAGCTTAGATCAGGACATTCTTTCAGGCCAGCATTAGCATTATGACTCTAAGAAAAGAGTTCGCCCCACAGCTCTGTGATCACTAAAGAGCGCTTTCGTATCGACAGTTCTCGAAGGCCGTCTGAGGACCCTATTCAGACCAGCACAGGCCCCCAGGCCTGGCAAGGGCCCTTTTGCCAAGTCACCCCCTCCTAAGGGATCCAGTTTACACTAGATAAAATGGGATTCCCTCAAGCTTTAAAATTACGTGTCTATGGGCGTTGCATGGAAATAATCGAGTTAGAAATATCTTCGACTGCACCCCCTCCCTCGGCAGGTGAAAAGGTACCGTGCCCCCTCCCTGATACAAATACTGGCTTCGTGCCTGGTTGCGATGCTTAATTTTATTTAGTAAGCAAAGGGCCCTTTTGCTGACAAGGGCCCTTTTGCTGGCAAGGGCCCCTTTGCCAAGTTGCCCCCCCCCCCAAAGGTGAAGGCTGCGACCGCCCCTGCTCCGGGCCGATCATTTCTCTGCACATCTGTTTGTTCCATGTCTGTGCGACTCGTGGTTGTGTAGATACTAGTTCGGGATTGCAACCCCCAACAGCCCCGCTGTGTTAGCATGACTTGACTCCTCAAGGTCACCGTTTGACCTCAGGTCACCTGGAAAGGCGATAATATCGTTTTAACGAGCCGTACAAATACGTATTCGTTGTTTACCGACCGATTTTGTTCAAACTTACCATCGGTGGGTTAAAGGGAAAGCGATGGTGGTAGAATGGTTTCTCTAAGTGATTTTTGGAGAGAAAAAAGCATGCGGTACACCCGTCAATTGTCATCCTCCCATAGGCCATAATGGTAACTTATGTTGTGACCTGAGGCCAACTGGTGACCAGGGACGGTCAGATCACTCGTCATGAACCGTCTATAGGCTAGTGTGAATATTTAGCCGTTGAAACGACTTCGATAAGTACTTTAGGGAAAAAGTTATGCGGTACTTGATATTTGACCTCGCGGGCACTATATGACCTCCAGAGGTCAAACGATTGACCTAACACAGACATAAATTCTTTCAGGGTTCTAATACACTCATAGACACCAACATTTCGTATAAGTTTGAACACAATCGGCCGGTAAACAACGAATACGTATTTGGACGCATGGGTGGAGTTTCCTATTCAAATGGTGGGGCCACTGCCCCACCAACTTTGT
>JAXIVJ010012057.1:0-7500 GCA_036785665.1 Chirona hameri | reverse complement strand
AGGAATGACCATATCCAGACCAGTGAAGAAGGAGGAATGACCATATCCAGACTAGTGAAGACGGAGGAATGACCATATCGCATCCAGAATTGAAAGATGTAGTGGCTGACATTCACAGAGATCTCCTAACCCTGACCCTGAGCGGGTCTGAACCCTCTAAGCAAACCCATCTAATCTGAGACTGTTTACGCGAGAGTACATCAAGCGATCTCCCAAACCGCACACATCTCAACGAACAATATCAGTCAACTGACTACATATCAATGAATGCTTCAGAATACCTAGCGTCTCAGCCACACCACAAGCTTAATTTTCGCGCACGAACCCTGGTCCCGACACCGGTAAACTTCACAAAGGGAACAAACATACTAGCCTACGATTAGGTAGCGCACCGTACTTTAGCTTTGGTGGGTACCGAATACTACAAACTCCTATCTTCCACTCCCGGTGCCTACGAATAACACGGGCTGACAATCTGCTACACATAAAGGCGACATGTTAACGGCTACACGCCATATGCCACGCATTATCGTGATGTATCCCGGAAAGTGAGCCCGCTGGCCGAGCACGAGGTACAGCACATATCACCGTACAGCACAGGGATGGTTAATACGACCACCGGAGCCAGAATTTAAGTACCGACATCAAACAGGCCCTCAGGATGGCAATACTCGACGACAGTATTCAGTATTAGTACGCTAAAGATTGTATCGCCATCGGCTCCAATATGCCAGCTTCCAGCTGATTCAGCCACGCTTCTGTACACCGGATGACTACTAGAATAGGAGAACACGGACTCCGTAACGCCGCGATCTGGAGTCAGATGCATAAGTACACTTTTATACACAGCGCAATGAGATGCTTCGCCGGTGCCTGTCTTCACTTATCTACAACATCGAACATATGACACCAACCTTGGCCAAGTTCCCTCAAAGTTCCTCAGACTTATTAAGCTGGCAGCTTGTCCATGACAAGCGGTGAATACATGCCCTCTTTATACAGGACCCACAGAAGGCGGCCACATTCTCTTCTTCACGCAGAACTGCTTCTTCACACCCTCTGCGTATGACTGGCATAAGCGCTGTACTGAGATTACCCGGCCACTACAGGCCCTCTCCACGGCAGATTATCCGGCCACTGCAGGCCCTCTCCACGGCAGATTATCCGGCCACTGCAGGCCCTCTCCACGGCAGATTATCCGGCCACTGCAGGCCCTCTCCACGGCAGATTATCCGGCCACTACAGGCCCTCTCCACGGCAGATTATCCGGCCACTACAGGCCCTCTCCACGGCAGATTATCCGGCCACTACAGGCACTCTCCGCGGCAGATTATCCGGCCACTACAGGCCCTCTCCGCGGCAGATTATCCGGCCACTACAGGCCCTCTCCGCGGCAGATTATCCGGCCACTACAGGCCCTCTCCGCGGCAGATTATCCGGCCACTGCAGGCCCTCTCCACGGCAGATTATCCGGCCACTACAGGCCCTCTCCGCGGCAGATTATCCGGCCACTACAGGCCCTCTCCGCGGCAGATTATCCGGCCACTACAGGCCCTCTCCGCGGCCGGTCGGACTCCTCCGTCGAACCTTGGACACGACTCGCCCCTCGCTCGGCGGACATTCCGCTCCACCGACTGGACTGATGCCCTCAGTCACAGAGCCGCCTGCTAAACACCCACACCCGGACGGACACATTGAAACGTCTGTCTTCGCTCCGGCGCCATCACCGGCAGCGACCCCGGGCTGCCCCTGAGGGGCGCCGTCTGGCTCCTTCGAATCCACCTCTACCGGCCCTGCATCCCGCGGCTCTAGGCCGACCGGCGGCCCCGAGTCTCCCCGAGACTCCGCCGCCGGGATGGGGACTGGCTCTGGAACCGGGGCTGATGCCTGTGCCTGTGTCGGTGCCTGTGCCTGTCCCTGTGTCGGTGCCTGTGCCGGCGTCTGTACCGGCGGCTGTGCCGGTGCCGGTTTCTCAGCTTCCACAATCTCTGCCTGACAGAGCGGACACTTGACCTGCACGAACAGCCAGCGCCTCAGACACGCCGCATGGAACAGATGCCGACAGGGCAGGAGTCGCGCCTCACTCATAACGCAGTAACAGATGGCGCACACGTCGCCGTACTGCCGCAGCTGCTCCGGGCCGGCCTCTGGCAGACTGGCGGCCGTCCGCGCTGCCTCCCGGCGCAGCGCCAGTTGCCCCCAGCCGTCCCTCAGCCGTCTCCACACGTGGAAATAGCAGTGTGCCAGCAGGACGGCCGCGTTGCCCCACGACCCTCCGCCGCGGGCCGTCTCCCATACCCCAGCCGCCACCACCAGGAGCGCCACCAGCGTCTGGGCGGCACTGGCCGCGGCCCGCGTGCAGTACACCACGTCATCCAGATGGCGCCACGGCTCCCGGCGCAGGGCGTCGTACAGAAACACCGCGTACACGGTGAACAGACCGAGCGCCTGGACGGCCAGCGTGAGCGCAGAGGAAGCCACCAGCAGGATCCAGAGGTCGCGCTCGAACAGACGACAGAGGAGCACGGTAAGCCAGACGGGGAGAGCAGTCAGCAGCAGGCAGACCAGCACGACGCGGGTGTGACGGCCAAGACGACGGCTGCCCGACGCGCTCAGTGCCAGGACAGCAGCCTCAGCCACATCATAAGCCACCTGCGCTGTCGACGTCAGAGCCACGAACAGCAACACGGACATAACGGCGAGTCGCGCCGGCACGGCCAGGTGGATCAGATCTACATAACAGGCGAGGGTGAGCGCCGTCCCGGCCTCCACCCAGCCACTGTGTTCGGCCGGCCGTACCCGCAGCAACGCCGCCAGCGCGCCAACCGCCGCCCACGAGCCGTACGCCACAGCGGCACAGAAACCGGCCAAGCTGATGGGGGAGGCGGTGGCGCTGGCCACCGCGCTCAGGAGCACGATGTACCATTCGTCACGCGCGCTGGGCAGACTATGCGGCACGTAGGCGAAATAGTAGCACTGCGTCAGCACTAGACACAGCCAGTAGGCCAGCTGGAGACGGGGGACGAAGAGGTTGCCGACCATCTGACGCGCCACGCTCCCCACCCCGTACACCTGGGTGGCATGGAAGTAGTACTTGAGGTACAGAAGCTGGTAGTAATCCAGACAGGCCGGAGCGCAGCCCAGCAGCCAGGTCAGGCAGTTGAGGATGGTGACGGCGCATGCGCAGTTGTGCAGCAGCAGCAGCTCGGCGCCGGAGGCCATGTTGGCCATGAGCGCCACCACGGGCAGCGCGTGGGCGAGCAGCGAGACGCGCCGGCGGGTGTCCTCCACCTCGAGCAGCACGATCACAGTCACCGCTGCCGAGAGGTGGACCGCGATCGCAGCCATCTGACGGCGGAGGAACTCCACCTGAGGCTGGCCTGTGTCCGCAGCCCCCGCCCAAGCCGCCGCCGCGCCGCCAGCGTCGCCCCAGATCCGCCAGACGGGCACCAGCCGGAAGTAGGCGGCCAGGCCGGGCGCGGCCGGCAGCGCCGCCTCACTGCTGACGTGGTAGTAAGAGAACTGGTTGGCGAGGACGAGCACGGCGGCACTGATGTAGTGCATGTACAGGCGGACCACGTACTCCAGCGGCAGCAGCAGGACGGCCGCCGCCTGCAGCAGCACTGCAAAACACGGCAAAACACGCAGTCAGGGGCGGCAGCAGCAGGACGGCCGCCGCCTGCAGCAGCACTGCAAAACACCACAAAACACGCAGTCAGGGGCGGCAGCAGCATGACGGCCGCCGCCTGCAGCAGCACTGCAAAACACCACAAAACACCACAAAACACCGAGTCAGGGGCGGCAGCAGCGGGAGGGAAGCGGCAGCAGCAGGACGGCCGCCGCCTGCAGCAGCACTGCAAAACACGGCAAAACACCGAGTCGGGGGCGGCAGCAGCGGGAGGGAAGCGGCAGCAGCAGGACGGCCGCCGCCTGCAGCAGCACTGCAAAACACGGCAAAACACGGCAAAACACGCAGTCAGGGGCGGCAGCAGCGGGAGGGAAGTCAATAGAGCAGACAGCAAGAGAGGGACAGCACTGTCCTGAGTGTTCAGGGTACATTAAGAGCATGCCCGTGCCCCGCGTAATAGTTAACAGTACAAATCATCAGGGAAGGTAGCAACAACAGCAAGAAAGACAACCTGAGTGAAGTTACCATTCTGTGTATACTAGATCTGGTAGCATTGCAAAAAGTGGCAAGCACTGGCCGACAAATACACAGCAAACGAACCTGCTCAGCAATGCACAGCCACAGAACACATAGGGATCGCGATGACCGAAATTTCCAACACCGATGCTGATTACATCTGATCCTGCCCTCTTCCACCGCCCTCGCAGTAACACTGCCTGCACTCACAGGAGATGACTATGATGGTGTTGAAGACGCCGAACTGGTCCTCCACCTCGGCGGCGCCCCAGAGCAGTGTCTTGTCCAGCTCGAACTGCCACAGGTAGTCGAGCAGCACGAGGCTGGGCACGCGCAGTATGACGTCGGCGGCCGGCTCGAAGTAGCGGTCCGTCGCCGACAGCACCGTCTGGCCGACATTGCCGGCCTTACTCAGCACCGACCACATGCTCACTGCACGGAGGGAGACGATGACGGACGAGGGCGGACGAGGGCCGACGAGGGCAGACGATGACGGACGATGGCGGACGAGGGCGGACGAGGGCGGACGAGGGCGGGCGGGTGCGGCGGCAGCAGCAGCTGCCCGCTGTGGTAGGAACAGAACACAGACATGTCAGATGCAAACTCATACATGGTAGCAAACAGGTGATCTGACACTAAGTTGTGGGAAACAGAAACAAAGCTGGGTCATGATTGCAATATCACATGATTCGTATATGGGGATCACAACTGGACAGTAATCATGTGGTTCTATTGGGCAATAGTTCTGCACTCAGAACAAAGCATTAAAAACTGAACTTTACCTAACCAAACATACAAACCTGTAAAACCATGAAAGCAAATTATTTCGACAACCTTACAAAAAAGAAGAAAAAAAGCCTGGCAATATGGGAGTAGATAGCTGTGCCATGTGAACACAAAATCACCACTAAAATCATACAAAAAGTAGTATCTAGTACATACAAATGTTCAAAATACCACATGAATAGTATGAAGAAACTTCCCCATTTCCAAAGAAGAATTCGATGTATTCAGGCTAAGGATAATCATCATAAACATTATAATTTATAACATGTTACAGCATACTTGATAGATCATTTAGTCGACATTTGTATTGGATGGGTTTCCAAGATAAGGACCCACTCAAGCAAAGCTTGTGTGGTCCCTGACCCCACCATCTGATTCTGCGATTTCAGGCCATCAGCAAAACTTAGTGGATACAGTTTCAATCCCCGAACAACTGAAGACAGTCTGCCCAGCCAGCTGGGCTTATCTGACTCACTGGCGGACCCAGCCGTCATTGTTTTGGGGAGGGAGGGGGGGGGGGATCGATGGGAGACACTGGCGGATCCAGCCTCTCTCCGTGTGTGTGTGTGTGTGTGGGGGCGGGGGGGGGGGGGGGGGGGAATCTTTTTGTGGCAAAAGGTACATCATTTTTTATCCGCGGATTTGGGCCGGTCATTTCTTTGTGGTATTCAAGCTTAATAAACTCACTTTTCAAATTCACAAAACTTCTTTTGTGGATTTTTGTCCGATTTTTATTTTTATTTTGGGGGTTCAAAAACCCAAATCTGGGAATCCGAGTCATTTTAAAGAGACTGTGATTTACTTTCTACTTATTTGCGATACTATTTTATTTGCAATTTGCTTCAAAACTCTATTGTCTACGATTTTTCAAACATTTATCGTTTTCCACCAAAAATGGCATGACATGACGCCACTAAAACGTCATTATCTCCCAAAACACTACAACAATTTCATTGCAAGTTGGTGAGAAGACTTAGACTTGATGTAGACAAAGGTACTGACAGTTTCACGTTGATATCTATCCTAGTTTTCAGGTTATTGAGAAAATCCTGGAGTCGGCAGATACTTCTGATAAGGTTTGGGCTAGAAGTACCTATCTCACCTAGGTACCTATAGTTTGTTATATTTTGATTGCATAATTGCCATTGGGACCTTCGTGAGAATCACACGTGAGTGTTGTACACACCGCTGTCACGCGTCCAGAACATATATTTTCACAACAGCAACGCGTCATTTTTGACAACCATTTGCCCCGAAAGAGAATGTAGTTTGGATTCCAAATTAATACAATATGAAGTGTTCTTCCTGCATGTACAGGTCACTGCAAAAGTAATGGTAGGTACTAGTGACTATTCAGCAAATCGCTTATATCTTCTAAACCGTTTGGAAGAATCGTTCGAAATTTTGTGTGCTGGTCGCTGGCTTTGTCTACCTAAATATGAATCGCTCTTTTTTATTTTCCAATCACCCAATTTTCTGCAATTTGCGAACAATCTTCAGAGCCATCTATCGTCTAAGTTCGTAACTTAATTCCTACATACGCCTATGATGCCCCAGCCAGCCATGACCGCACGCGGCCAATCAGCGCTCTCGAATCAGCCGCGCGACTGGGTTGGTGGAGGTCGGCTGAATGAATGGGGCTCCTGCGTAAAGGCTAGCGTCAGGCAATTTGGTCACGTGGTTTGAACCGTGCGGGCCGGGTCAGCTGGGTCAATGTCCCCTGGGCATGACGCTCGCAGAGGGCCGAGAAGCCGCGAGTTCGGAGCCGGTCAGGCCGGGCTGGGCAGGCCGGGCCCGTAGCCTATGTCTATCTCAGGTGAACGCAATTATCGTCATCTTGTGCGTTATTTTAGCGTGCTTTGCTGACTGACAAAAACAGATTGAGTAGAATGTTACGATGAACGGACAAGTAATGTAGGAAGTTGATAGATTTGTAAAGAGGCATATACGAAAGAACAAATCATAGCAATAATAACGGTGGAAGGGGGGGGGGGGCGCCGAAGCTCTTGAAGATGTTTCAAAGAACTGTGGAAGCTACTCCAATATTGGACTATAAACCCAGTACTAGGTGAATCAATTTTATCTGTATAAGCGTTAAAAGGACACATTCCGATAAAAGTAACGTAGGTATATTTTTAGACGTTTCCGTAAGGCTTTGTATTTGTGGGGTATCCCCGACCGGTGGGTAGCCCCAGACACCTTAAAATGGAATTACAATTTCTTGAAATTTATTTTTGCCTCGCCTCAAACGTTTATTAGATCCGTTTTTGTAATACCTTTGCACCTATGGCGGATGGACAATCAATTCGACTTTCAGCTTATTAACTGCAAATCAATTCGGTTTTGAATATCCTCACAAGTGTATCAAAAGTTATGAGTGTTTGAGAAAATGTCAATGTTCATAATAAATGTACACCATTTCCTGAAAATCGTTGAGACATGCCAAAACATAAAACTATTAACATGAGTAGCTCATTGTGCACGAAAACGGTTTGCTTTTGTCACTCTTTTAAAAAAAGAGTGTGCACACCAGAATCTTGCAGCATGGAAAAACAACCAACGAGGTAATA
>JAXIVJ010012056.1:35000-41524 GCA_036785665.1 Chirona hameri | reverse complement strand
GTGCAGTAGTGCCCGGAGGCGTTGTTGTATGCCCGGAGGCTGGTGTGGTATGCCCGAGGCGGTGTAGTATGCCCGAGGCGGTGTTGTATGCCCGGAGGCGGTGTTGAGTATGCCCGGAGCGGTTGTTCAGTATTGCCCGGAGGGCGGTGTTTGTATGCCCGGAGGAGCGGTTGTGGTATGCCCGGAGGCGGTACAAACACCGCCTCCGGCATGATGATGGAAATGATGATGATGATGATGATGATGATGATTGATGGATGATGATGGATGATGATGTGAGTGATGATGATGATGATGGATGATGATGATGATGATGATGAGATGATGATGATGGATGATTGATGTAAGTGATGATGATGATGATGGATGATGATGATTGATGATTGGGATGATGATGAGAGTTGCTGATGATGATTTGCTGATGATGATGGTTGCTGTTGATGATGTTGTTGATGTTCGTACTGATGATGTTGCTGATGATGTTGCTGATGATGTTGCTGATGATGTTGATGATAATGTTGATGATGATGTTGATGAAGATGTTGATGTGATGTTGATGGATGTGAATGTTGCTGATGTTGTCTGATGATGTTGCTGGATGATGTTGCTGATGATGTTGTCTGATGATGTTGTGGTGATGTTGCTGATGATGTTGCTGTGATGTTGCTTCTGATGTGATGAACGTGAGACGGTGTAGGTATGCCTGAGGCGGTGTTGTATGCCCGGAGGCGGTGTTGTATGCCCGGAGGCAGGTGTGGTATGCCCGGAGGCGGTGTTGTATGCCCGGAGGCGGTGTTGTATGCCGGAGCGGTGTGTGGTATGCCCGGAGGGCGGTGTTGTATGCCGGAGGCGGTGTTGTTATGCCCTGAGGCGGTCTGGTATGCCCGGAGGCGGTGTAGTATGCCCGGAGGCGGTGTTGTATGCCCGGAGGACGGGTGTGGTATGCCCGAGGCGGTGCAGTATGCCGGAGGCGGTGTTGTATGCCCGGAGGCGGTGTGGTATGCCCGGAGGCGGTGTAGTATGCCCGGAGGCGGTGTTGTATGCCAGAGGCGGTGTTGTGGTATGCCCGGAGTGCGGTGTAGTATGCCCGGAGGCGTGTTGTATGCCCGGAGGCGGGTGTGGTATGCCCGGAGGCGGTACAACACCGCCTTCGGGCATCGATGATGATGATAGTATGATGATGATGAGATGATGATGATGATGATGATGATGATGATGATGATGATGTATGATGATGATGATGAAGATGATATGATGATGATGATTGTGATGATGATGTGATGATGATGATGATGTTGCTGATGATGATGTTGCTGATGATGATGTTGCTGATGATGAGGTTGTTGATGATGTTACTGATGATGGTTGCTGATGATGTTGCTGATGGATGTTGCTGATGATGTTGATGATAATGTGATGATGTGTTGATGAAGATGTTGATGATGATGTTGATGATGATGTTGCTGATGATGTTGCTGATGATGTTGCTGATGATGTTGCTGATGATGTTGCTGATGATGTTGCTGATGATGTTGCTGATGATGTTTGCTGATGATGTTGATGATGATGTTGATGATAATGTTGATGATGATGTTGATGATTGATGTTGCTGATGATGTTGCTGATGGATGTTGCTGATGATGTTGCTGATGATGTTGCTGATGATGTTGCTGGTGATGTTGCTGATGGATGTTGCTGATGATGTTGCTGATGATGACGTGAGACGGTGTGGTATGCCCGGAGGCGGTGTTGTATGCCCGAGGGCGGTGTTGTATGCCCGGAGGCGGTGTGGTATGCCGGAGGCGGTGTTGATGCCCGGAGGCGGAGTTGTATGCCCGGGAGGGCGGTGTGGTATGCCCGGAGGCGGTGTTGTATGCCCGAGTCGGTGTGGTATGCCCGGAGGCTGGTGTAGTATGCCGGAGGCGGTGTTGTATGCCCGGAGGCGGTGTGGGTATGCCCGGAGGCGGTGTAGTAGTGCCCGGAGGCGGTGTTGTATGCCCGGAGGCGGTGTGGTATGCCCGGAGGCGGTACAACACCGGCCTCCGGGCATGATGATGATAATATGATGATGATGAGATGATGAAGATGATGATGATATGATGATGATGATTGATGATGATGATGATGATGGATGATGATGATGATGATGATGATGATGATGATGATGATGATGATGATGATGTTGCTGATGATGATGTTGCTGATGATGATGTTGCTGATGATGTTGTTGATGATGTTACTGATGATGTTGCTGATGATGTTGCTGATTGATGTTGCTGATGATGTTGCTGATGATGTTGATGATGATGTGATGATGATGTTGATGATGATGTTGATGATGATGTTGATGATGATGTTGCTGATGATGTTGCTGTTGATGTTGCTGATGATGTTGCTGATGATGTTGCTGGTGATGTTGCTGATGATGTTGCTGATGATGTTGCTGATGATGTTGCTGATGTATGTTGCTGATGATGTTGCTGGTGATGTTGCTGATGATGTTGCTGATGATGTTGCTGATGATGACTTGAGACGGTGTGGTATGCCCGGAGGCGGTGTTGTATGCCCGGAGGCGGTGTTGTATGCCGGAGGCGGTGTGGTATGCCCGGAGGCGGTGTTGTATGCCCGGAGGCGGTGTTTGTATGCCCGGAGGCGGTGTGGTATGCCGGAGGCGGTGTTGTGGTGCCCGGAGGCGGTGTGGTATGCCCGGAGGCGGTGTAGTATGGCCCGGAGGCGGGTTGTATGCCCGGAGGCGGTGTGGTATGCCCGGAGGCGGTGTAGTATGCCCGGAGGCGGGTGTTGTATGCCCGGAGCGGTTGTGGTATGCCCGGAGGCGGTACAACACCGCCTCGGCATGATGATGATAATATGATGATGATGATGATGATGATGATGATGGATGATGATGATGATGATGATGATGATGATGATGATGATGATGATGATGATGATGATGATGATGATGATGATGATGATGATGTTGATGATGATGATGTTGCTGATGATGATGTTGCTGATTATGATGTTGTTGATGATGTTACTGATGATGTTGCTGATGATGTTGCTGATGGATGTTGCTGATGATGTTGATGATAATGTTGATGATGATGTGATGAAGATGTTGATGATGATGATGATGATGATGATGTTGATGATGATGATGTGTCGCTGATGATGATGTTGCTGATGATGATGTTGTTGATGATGTTGCTGATGATGTTGCTGATGATGGTTGCTGATGATGTTGCTGATGATGTTGATGTATGGATGTTGATGATGATGTTGATGATGATGTTGATGATGATGTTGCTGATGATGTTGCTGATGATGTTGCTGATGATGTTGCTGATGAGTTGCTGGTGATGTTGCTGATGATGTTGCTGATGATGACGTGAGACGGTGTGGTATGCCCGGAGGCGGTGTTTGTACTGCCCGGAGGGCGGGTGTTGTATGCCGGAGGGCGGTGTTGTATGCCCGGAGGCGGAGTTGTATGCCGGAGGCGTGTTGTATGCCGAGGCGGGGTGTATGCCCGGAGGCGGTGTTGTATGCCCGGAGGCGGTGTTGTATGCCTGAGGCGGTCTGGTATGCCCGGAGGCGTGTGTAGTTATGCCGGAGGCGGTGTTGTATGCCCGGAGGCGGTGTGGTAATGCCCGGAGGCGGTGCAGTATGCCCGGAGGCGGTGTTGTATGCCCGGAGGCGGTGTGGTATGCCCGGAGGCGGTTGTAGTATGCCCGGAGGCGGTGTTGTATGCCCGGAGGCGGTGTGGTATGCCCGGAGGCGGTGTAGTATGCCCGGAGGCGGTGTTGTATGCCGGAGGCGGTGTGGTATGCCCGGAGGCGGTACAACACCGCCTCCGGGCATGATGATGATAATGATGATGATGATGATATGTGAGATGAAGCAGGATGATGATGAGATGATGATGATGATGATGATGATGATGATGATGTATGATGATGATGATGATTATGATGATGATGATGATTGATGATGATGATGATGATGATGATATGATGATGAAGATGATGATGATGATGATGATGATTGATGATGATGATGATGATGATGTTTGATGATGATGTTGCTGATGATGATGCTGTATGATGATGATGATGTTGTGATGATGATTGTTGTGATGATGTTGCTGATGATGTTGCTGATGAGGTTGCTGATGATGTTGAGATGATGTTGATGATGATGGTTGATGAGTGATGTTGATGATGATGTTGATGATGATGTTGCTGATGATGTGCTGATGATGTTGCTGATGATGTTGCTGATGATGTTGCTGGTGATGTTGCTGATGATGTTGCTGATTGATGTTGCTGATGATGTTGCTGATGATGTTGCTGTTGATGTTGCTTGTGATGTTGCTGATGATGTTGCTGATGATGTTGCTGATGATGACGTGAGACGGTGCGGTATGCCCGGAGGCGGTGTTGTATGCCGAGGCGTGTTGTATGCCCGGAGGGCGGTGTGGTATGCCGGAGGCGGTGTTGTATGCCCGGAGGCGGTGTTGTATGCCCGGAGGCGGTGTGGTAATGCCCGCGGCGGTGTTGTATGCCCGGAGGCGGTGTTGTATGCCCTGAGGCGGTGTAGTATGCCCGGGAGGGCGGTGTAGTATGCCCGGAGGCGGTGTTGTATGCCCGGAGGCGGTGTGGTATGCCCGGAGGCGGTGCAGTATGCCCGGAGGCGTTGTTGTATGCCCGGAGGCGGTGTGGTTATGCCCGGAGGCGGTGTAGTATGCCCGGAGGCGGTGTTGTATGCCGGAGGCGGTGTGGTATGCCCGGAAGCGGTGTAGTATGCCCGGAGGCGGTGTTGTATGCCCGGAGGCGGTGTGGTATGCCCGGAGGCGGTACAACACCGCCTCCGGGCATGATGATGATATGATGATGATGTGATGATGATGATGATGATGATGATGATGATGAATGATGATGATGATGATGATGATGTTGATGATGATGATGATGATGATGATATGATGATGTGATGATGGATGATGATGATGATGATGATGATGATGATGATGATGATGATGATGATGATGATGATGATGATGATGATGATGATGGATGATGGATGATGATGATGATGTTGCTGATGATGATGTTACTGATGATGATGTTGCTGATGATGATGTTGTTGATGATGTTGCTGATGATTGTTGCTGATGATGTTGCTGATGATGTTGCTGATGATGTTGATGATGATGTTGATGATGATGTTGATGATGATGTTTGATGATGATGTTGATGGTTGAGATGTTGCTGATGATGTTGCTGTTGATGTTTGCTATGATGTTGATTTGCTGGATGATGTTGCGGGCTGGATGATGTGCTGAGTGATGTGATGTTTGCTGATGATGACGTGAGACGTGTGTGGTATGCCCGGAGGCGGTGTTGTATGCCCGGAGGCGGTTGTTGTATGCCCGTAGGCGGTGTGGTATGCCCGGAGGCGGTGTTGTATGCCCGAGGCGGTGTTGTATGCCCGGAGGCGGTGTGTGGGGTATGCCCGGAGGCGGTTGTAGCCCTGATGCGGGTTGTATGCCCTGAGGCGGTGTGGTATGCCCGGAGGCGGTGTAGTTTGGCCCGGAGGCGGATGTTGTATGCCCGGAGGCGGTGTGGTATGCCGAGGCGGTGTAGTTGCCCGGAGGCGGTGTTGTATGCCCGGAGGCGGTGTGGTATGCCCGGAGGCGGTACAACACCGCCTCCGGGCATGATGATGATGATAATGATGATGATGATGATGATGATGATGATGATGATGATGATGATGATGATGATGATGATGATGATGATGATGATGATGATGATTGATGATGATTGATGATGATGATGATGAGATGATGATGATGATGATGATGATGATGATGATGATGATGATGATGATGATGATGTTGATGATGATGGATGATGATGATGATGATGATGATGATGATGATGATGATGATGATGATGATGAGATGATGATGATGATGATGATGATGATGATGATGATGATGATGATGATGGATGATGATGATGATGATGATGAAGATGATGATGTTGATGATGATGTTGATGATGATGTTGATGATGATGTTGAGATGATGTTGATGATGATGTTGATGATGATGTTGATGATGAGTTGATGATGATGTTGATGATGATGTTGATGATGATGTTCATGATGATGTTTGATGTTGGATGATGATGTTGATGAGTATGTTGAGATGTTGATGATGATGTTGATGATGATGTTGCTGATGATGTTGCTGATGATGTTGCTGATGATGTTGCTGATGATGTTGCTGATGATGTTGCTGGTGATGTTGCTGATGATGTTGCTGATGATGTTGCTTGATGATGACGTGAGACGGTGTGGTATGCCCGGAGGCGGTGTTGTATGCCCGGAGGCGGTGTGGTATGCCCGAAGGCGGTGTTGTATGCCCGGAGGCGGTGTTGTATGCCCGGAGGCGGTGTGATATGCCCGGAGGCGGTGTTGTATGCCCGGAGGCGGTGTTGTATGCCCTGAAGCGGTCT
>JAXIVJ010012056.1:17500-20000 GCA_036785665.1 Chirona hameri | reverse complement strand
GATGATGATGATGATGTTGCTGATGATGATGTTGCTGATGATGATGTTGCTGTTGATGATGATGTTGATGATGATGTTGCTGATGATGTTGCTGATGATGTTGCTGATGATGTTGATGATGATGTTGCTGGTGATGTTGCTGATGATGTTGCTGATGATGTTGCTGATGATGTTGCTGATGATGACGTGAGACGGTGTGGTATGCCCGGAGGCGGTGTTGTATGCCCGGAGGCGGTGTTGTATGCCCGGAGGCGGTGTGGTATGCCCGGAGGCGGTGTAGTATGCCCGGAGGCGGTGTTGTATGCCCGGAGGCGGTGTGGTATGCCCGGAGGCGGTGTAGTATGCCCGGAGGCGGTGTTGTATGCCCGGAGGCGGTGTGGTATGCCCGGAGGCGGTGTAGTTTGCCCGGAGGCGGTGTTGTATGCCCGGAGGCGGTGTGGTATGCCCGGAGGCGGTGTAGTATGCCCGGAGGCGGTGTTGTATGCCCGGAGGCGGTGTGGTATGCCCGGAGGCGGTACAACACCGCCTCCGGGCATGATGATGATGATAATGATGATGATGATGATGATGATGATGATGATGATGATGATGATGATGATGATGATGATGATGATGATGATGATGATGATGATGATGATGATGATGATGATGATGATGATGATGATGATGATGATGATGATGATGATGATGATGATGATGATGATGATGATGATGATGATGATGATGATGATGATGATGATGATGATGATGATGATGATGATGATGATGATGATGATGATGATGATGATGATGATGATGATGATGATGATGATGATGAAGATGATGATGATGATGATGATGATGATGTTGCTGATGATGATGTTGCTGATGATGATGTTGCTGATGATGATGTTGTTGATGATGTTGCTCATGATGTTGATGATGATGTTGCTGATTATGTTGCTGATGATGTTGATGATGATGTTGATGATGATGTTGATGATGATGTTGATGATGATGTTGATGATGATGTTGATGATGATGTTGATGTTGATGTTGATGATGATGTTGATGATGATGTTGATGATGATGTTCATGATGATGTTGATGTTGCTGATGCCCGGAGGCGGTGTGGTATGCCCGGAGGTGGTGTTGTATGCCCGGAGGCGGTGTTGTATGCCCGGAGGCGGTGTGGTATGCCCGAGGGCGGTGTTGTATGCCCGGAGGCGGTGTTGTATGCCCTGAGGCGGTCTGGTATGCCAGGAGGCGGTGTAGTATGCCAGGAGGCGGTGTTGTATGGCCGGAGGCGGTGTGGTATGCCCGGAGGCGGTGCAGTATGCCCGGAGGCGGTGTTGTATGCCCGGAGGCGGTGTGGTATGCCCGGAGGCGGTGTAGTATGCCCGGAGGCGGTGTTGTATGCCCGGAGGCGGTGTGGTATGCCCGGAGGCGGTGTAGTATGCCCGGAGGCGGTGTTGTATGCCCGGAGGCGGTGTGGTATGCCCGGAGGCGGTACAACACCGCCTCCGGGCATGATGATGATAATGATGATGATGATGATGATGATGATGATGATGATGATGATGATGATGATGATGATGATGATGATGATGATGATGATGATGATGATGATGCTGATGATGATGATGATGATGATGATGATGATGATGATGTTGCTGATGATGATGTTGATGATGTTGCTGATGATGTTGCTGATGATGTTGCTGATGATGACGTGAGACGGTGTGGTATGCCCGTTTGCGGTGTTGTATGCCCGGAGGCGGTGTTGTATGCCCGGAGGCGGTGTGGTATGCCCGGAGGCGGTGTTGTATGCCCGGAGGCGGTGTGGTATGCCCGGAGGCGGTGTAGTATGCCCGGAGGCGGTGTTGTATGCCCGGAGGCGGTGTGGTATGCCCGGAGGCGGTGTAGTATGCCCGGAGGCGGTGTTGTATGCCCGGAGGCGGTGTGGTATGCCCGGAGGCGGTGTAGTTTGGCATGATGATGATAATGATGATGATGATGATGATGATGATGATGATGATGATGATGATGATGATGATGATGATGATGATGATGATGATGATGATGATGATGATGATGATGATGATGATGATGATGATGATGATGATGATGATGATGATGATGATGATGATGATGATGATGATGATGATGATGATGATGATGATGATGATGATGATGTTGCTGATGATGATGTTGCTGATGATGATGTTGTTGATGATGTTGCTGATGATGTTGCTGATGATGTTGCTGATGATGTTGCTGATGATGTTGCTGATGATGTTGATGATGATGTTGATGATGATGTTGATGTTGATGATGATGTTGATGATGATGTTGATGATGATGTTGATGATGATGTTGCTGATGATGTTGCTGATGATGTTGCTGATGATGTTGCTGGTGATGTTGCTGATGATGTTGCTGATGATGTTGCTGATGATGTTGCTGATGATGACGTGAGACGGTGTGGTATGCCCGTTTGCGGTGTTGTATGCCCGGAGGC